>PVKS010004596.1:0-91807 GCA_004027875.1 Aplodontia rufa
TGGGAGTGCAAATTGAAGTAGAGATTAGGCCACTCTTAATTGCTCTCTTACTTTTCATTTAGCACAATAATGAGACTTTTCTTTTTGCAGTTAATAACCAATTAGGTTGAAGCATGAATGTAGGCTTGGGAAAATTAAAGTAAGTTACTTCATCACCAGAGTCATTTAGTAATTATTTCCACTCTTTTAACTACACAAACAGATGTAAATATAGGAATGAATATTGTATGTATGTGTACGTATCTATGTGTGTGCACAGTTACTATTAAAAACACAACTCTGTATTTTGTCTCTTCCCATATCATGAATTAATCCTTAAAAATCATCTTATTGACTGAATACTAAAGAACCTATTGTACAGATATATAATAGTTAATTAAAACTACTACTCTATTGCTAGACTTAAACAATGAATACATGGTAATAAGAAACCTATAATCAGCATGATAGTTAATTCTAGAAGATACCATCAAGTTACCAATCAGAAGGGTCTTCAACTGTGGTAGTAATTATTTACTTATTAAACCAGGTGTTGGGCTTTTGCTTTCACTGTGTTATCTTTTTCACCTTTTTGGCTCACTTTAGCATTTCATAAAAATGACAGGTACGTGTATAGATAAACAATAAAAATTATTAGTATTAAAATTGAACTAATAATGATTAAAATAAATCCCAATACTGCTGAGAATTCCAAAACCACTACTGATTATCTTGTTAATCTTTGTGCTTTATCTATTAGGAAAGGCAGTGAATGCATGTCAGACAATGATGATAACTCATGAACTGCTATTCTCAATGAAAAGTCAGGGGACTGAGGCCTGATTAAAATCCTGGGTACTTTTATTACATGACAAGACCTCTCCAGCCCTCTAGGAGCAGGCCTGAAGGACTTCACATGGTTTTGTGATGTTGGTAAATGCATGACTGTCCACATCTTGTTTCCAGTTTTATATCACAAGCCATAAAGGAAGCCTTTTAGAAATTGTATTTATAAATGTGCAGAGAGCCAGAGAATAGTGGCTGTATTCAATAAACACAATAAATAACCATGCTGGAGCAGAACACAGAATCCAAATGCAATTTAGATGTGCTCTATGGAATTTGTAAAGCATTTTCTTAAAGCAGACTGGGCAATTCCCATTTCTGCCCTCTCCTTGAATTGTGTGGAAGGATGAAGGAAAGCTCATCTGAGCCTTTTTTGTTGTTATCTGTCTTTCCCTATTCACACATATCTCTGACTGGGCTAAATATAAGCACTAAACCTAGACAACTTTGAGGGGACATATTGCAGTGTTTTTGCTCCTGCCCAGATCTTCCAAAATGTCATGATCCAGCCTTGCAGAGTACGCTTCAGCTGTGGGATTAATTCTTGTAACGTGAAAATATATATACACTGGTGGCTGTGATCCATGCACCTGTTTTTTCCACACTGAGCCCTTGAATTATTTTAAAAAATCTCTATTCATTTCCTATATTTATAATCCTTTGGAACACCTCTTGTTATTGTCTACATTATTATGTGACCTTCCCTCTTTACAGTTGTTCATTTGTATACATCTATATTGCTCCTGAACTATATTTGTTCTTTCTTTTTTTTTTTTTTTGTTAAAGAGAGAATCAGTTTTTATTTATTTTTCATCTGATTATGGTTTCTCCAACACCCAATTGTGTATATGGTGCTGGGATTTGAGCTTGCATCCTCACACATGCTAGGCAAGGATCCAGTCATTGCTCTTTCTTTTAAGAACATCATGTTGTGACTTGATTTTAAAAAAGTCTTTAGTTAAAAAAAAGGAAACATATTATCATGGTTTGTATATAACCTCCTTCCATTTGTAGCTGTGTGATCCTGAACAATTTACATAACTTCTCTGAGTCTCTATCACCTTATGTGTGAAATAAGGATAATAATAGTATCTTATCAGGTTGTAGAGAGAATTTAGTGGGCTAGCATTGTAAAGCTCTTAGAAGAATGCTTTGCAGAGTAAATTCTCAATGTGTGCTAACTATTGTTGTCATCAATACTATTATCAAGAAATCATCTACGAAATATTCTAGCAAATGTATTCACTGTAAAACCTCCCTCTTCCTCGACCTATTCCAGTTTCCTATGGCTTTTTTATTTGGAATTTAACTCTAGAGAGAGATATTATTTGGCTTATTCTGTTTGCTTCAGCAGGGCCCAAATACAAAGAAGCCTTCCACCGGAAGACATAATAACGGACAAGACAGACAATTTCTCTGCTGTGGTGGGCTAACATTCTAGTTTAGATGAGAGACAGTAAACAAACCTACACCAAGTTATGTCAGATACTGTTTAATACTATGAAGAAAAGAAATCAGGACAATGGAAAGATGAGGATAGTTTAAAAATGGTAGTCAAGGAAGGAGTCTTTGAGTCTCTGACATTGGAGCTGAGAGCCAGATAATGGAGGAGCAGTGTAGGAAGAGGGAGCAGTGATGGATTTGGGCAGGTCAGCATTTCTCTCTGCACTGAGCTGGGAGGAGTGGTATGGTAAGAGAACAAAGGTAAAGAGTGCCCAAATCTTTCAGGACTTGTAATGCAAATTAAATTTCATACTAAACCCCAGATACAATCTGTTTTATTAATCGTTTTCATTGATGTGACCAAAAGATCTGATAAGAAAAATTTGTGAAAGTTTATTTTGGGGTTCACTGTTTCAGAAGTCTCAGTCCATAGATGGCCTAATCCATTCTTTGGGCTAGCGGTGAGGTAGAACATCATAGCAGAAGAATGTCGGGGGAAGAAAGTGGTTCAGAACATAGCACCAGGAAGCAGAGGCGGGGGAGAGAGGGGGAGAAGAGAGAGCTCCACGAAACAGGGACAGAATATATATTCCAAATGCACACCCCCAGGGACCCACCTCTTCAGCCATGCAATTTACCTTCCTACAGTTACCACCCAGTTAACCCCTATCAGCAGATTAGTGCACTGATTAGTGCATTGTCTCACACATGGGCTTTTTGGGGACAACTTGAATTTAACCCATAACTTAGTTGATCTCATGTATTGGACAGTGTGGGTCTAAAACGCTATATTGTTTAACATGCAAGTTTGCATCAGATGAGGTTGAAAAAATAATTGTCATGAGCCTGCCCAGGTGATCCAGGTTTAGGATCCAAATCCATCTGGACCTTTATGCCTATATGCTGCACCTTGGTAACAATTCCCTCAAGCCTGAAGATATGTCTCTGTGTCTTGGCTGAAAGTGGCAGCTGTTCCTTAAATATCCTAGTGAGTTGGTGCCCATTTGTTTGATATGGTTGAAGAAGATTGAGCTAACAAAATATCGGCAACATAAGACCCATTCTTTTTCCTGCCTCCTGTTAAATGCCAGTCTTGCTTTCTCTTCATCTCTTCAAAAGATAAGCACTTTATTCCAACTCTGTTTGAGAATGTGGGCTAGGTAGAGAAAGAGCTAATTGTCACTCAGAAATCACTTTTTGTCAAATTCATGTTACCAGGGAATGTCTTGAAACGATTTTATTATACATTTTATTATTAGAGAGGATGAAATTTAGCTTCAATTTTATATGCATTTGATAATATAGTTATGCTATTATGTTGTCTAATATTTTAATTTTTCGTGTGCTTATCTCCTTCAAAGCATATAAGCTCCTCAAAAGCAAGTGCAAGTCTTATTCAACTTTTTACCCCTAATAACAAAAGGGAAAAAGGAAAACAGAATTTAATATATACATCAATTGTAAATAGTAAGTACTAGTTTCATTTGATAATCACAATGAGTTTATACGGAAAGGATTAATATCTCTACTTTAAAGATGAGTAAAATAAGAAAGCAATAAAGGACAGATCTGTGAATTCAACCCCAGACTGTCTCTAAATAAAAGCTACGTAAGTACGAAAAACAGCCTCAATAGATGTAACTAACAATGCCCATCTGCATTTCATCTCACCAAACTCACTGCCTCAAATTCCTGAGGACACTGCCTGCTATGTAACACTAGACAATTGAGTTCTCCATGAAAAACGTATTTGGTCATTTTTGAGTAAGAAAGTAAGAAAGTGAAGTAAATGGCACTTATATGCCTAATCAATGCAAGCATTCAAGGTGATTGGACACCAAATTTTTTCTCCAGTGGCAAGGCCACAGTTAGCTATGGTCTGGGACCCCAGGCAGTCCCGCTGAAGCTGCATGGAAGAGTGCTTGTCAGCGCCAATCAGTCTCTTCCTGCTGCTCAATTAGCTTTTGATTTGTAATTCTCCACCCTCCAGCACCATTTTACTCCCTGAATTGTAGTCAACACCATAGGAGAAATTAATGCCTGTGAAATAATATTTGAGTAATGGGAAGGAAAGCCAAATGTAAAATGTTTCCTCTAATGAGCGCATTATTTTTTTCTAAAAATAATATGCAGCTGCTCTTTTGTAAAAAAGAAAAAAGTCATTGTTAGGGGTGTGTATGTGTGTGTGTGAGAGAGAGAAAGAGAGAGGGGTAAATGACATGATACCTGAAAAACACATTTGCTAACTTATCATGCCTCTGTTTTTTACTATTCTATGAAAGTAGTATTTTTCAACTGTAGGGGGAAAATATTTATATAGATTGAAAAGGAAAAATTAAAAATTTGGGGAGAAAACATTCTGAAAGACATGTCTGATACCCCAAGTTAGCCCGAGATAATCATGGCATTAATAAGCTAAAATAGGGTGAAAGTAATGAGGTTTATAATAATGAAAGTTGTCTTCCATTGAGCATGGATTCTAAAATCTGAGATTCATAATCCACTTGCAGATATTATGTTATTTAAAATCATAATGTATTATTATTTCCTCCACTTTATTTGTGAAGAAACTAGGGCTAAAACTGATAACATCTGGTTCCATGGTCAGAAAGTAAGGTCAAAATTGAGCCTGGTTCACTTTGAGAATTATGTGTGTGTCAGACCTGAGCTACCCTGCTCAATATGTGAGAGTGACTTAGGACATCAACTTCTGCCTGGGCTCCATGCAAAATAATTATCAATGTCAATTTAAATTGCTAATTAAAATATTTGCCTTAAGAATTTCAATTTTAACTTTTATGTGTGTGTGATGTGTAAAACTGCTTATAATGGGGTTTGTACCAAATATATTTTTAATGTCAGAGGTGTACCATCCAAAAAGTGTAGAAATTTTGTTGCCCTTTTCAACATGAGGGCAGATGTCACAACCTCAGAGATCTGAGCTCATCAAGAATAAGTAAAGTGAGCCAGGCATGGGCTGCTCTGCAGTGGATAGTTGGTGGACCATTTAAAGATGTCAGCCACTCCTCACCCACTGCCAGTTGTTGCCTTATGGCAGTGTGAGTTGAGGGTTGCCTGCTTAAACATTTTAAGAGAAGATTCTGGGAATCCATAATGCCTGTGCAAAATCTCCAGATTCTTAATGTTGGCATCTAATTCAATTTTTAAATATAATTGCCTGTGTGATGGATAAAACTACACAATGTGTGTGGGCTGTTCCTTACCAGAGGGCAGACTGATTGGGTCTAGCTGTCTATGCTAACACCACAGGAATAGACCTGGCACAAGGAATTGAGTAATTTTCTTTCTCTGGCTTACAAGTTGGGAAACTATTCTTTTTATAATGTTCAGCCATGTATCATTTTGTTGACAACTGATTCCTGGCGTATTTGTTCCTTCATCAATGTCATTACTGAAAATCCATGAATTAGGTATTATGGGTGATTCCCATGGTCATGGTAATAGCAGTGAGTGATAGAGTCCTTCTTAGCTTGAGGTAGAGTGGGACTTGAATGTACAGCAATGAAGGAACTGTGGGAGTCTTGGAAAGGTAACTTTGCTTTTACTCGACATTCTTGTGTTGATACAAGTCTTAATAATTCTTCTTCACTCTTAGCTTGTAATGATATAGCATTTGCATTGTTACATAGGCATTTGCATCATTTTTCATACCGCTCCTCTTTGCAGAACAGTATCAACAATCTGTGGTCTTCTGTTCTGCTGTATTTCTACTCTATGCTGAAAATTTGTCTGGCATGAGCCAAGGATAAAAAATGAAAGGGAAACAGCTTAACAAAATTTACTGAAACAGAAAAGATCAGGAAGAATGCCAGGTCGATCTATGAAAAGGGACCCTGTAGAAACATTTAAAAGGAATCAAATTCCCCTTCAACACATATCTCATTCTTTTTATTTCCTGCCACTAACCTTCTTTCCTTTCCATTCCCAAATTCCTGAATAACTAGAATAATCTACAAAGAGCATGGAGTTTGGAAGAAGAATTCATCTGGGCTGCTCCACCTTGAGCAATTCTCTCTCCAGGCCTCTGTGGCATCGTATTTGTAGGGAGAATTTGAACCCTAAAGTGTGCAATTTGCTGAGGAGATATGAGGATCAGATCAGATGTATGTGATAGCACATTGAATATGGTTTCACGCTTCACTTGCCTTTAGAGATCACTATTATTGCCAATGTACAGTATTTCACATCAAAAAGACTTTCTTAGGACTTTGAAATTGAAGCTAGAGCATTGACTAGAGATTGCAGAGAGCAAAATGGCACCTGAAATATAGTTCACTATGGGTTGGGGAAGGAAGCACCTGAAGCTCTACTAAGCTGAATGAGTGGCTTCCTGCAGGGCCAGCTCTGGCTGTCTTCCCAGCTGTGCTGTAGATTCCCAGCATTATTAGCATTATGTTCCCTCCAGAGGGGTGTTTGTTTCTGTGTTTGTCTCCCTTGACACACTTTCAGATCTTGAAGGAAGAGTCTGTGTATAGGTTATTTATGGTTTCAAAGAATAAGGTGGGAGAAGATGAAGAAGCAGCATCACATGTTTGAGCAACAGAATGTTTGACATTAGACAGACCTGGACTTGAATTCCAGCTCTATCACGTTCTAACCTGTGGACTTGGGATAGTGATGTATATTCCTGGTTTTCTAATCTATAAAATAAGGAAGGGTTATACTTCTCAGTATTGTCATGGGGACTAAAACAGTGTGGAGATACATTATAGGCACGGACAAATGTTCCTTCTTTTCTTCATTTGTAATTTCAGTTTCTAGCAAAGTCCCTGGGCACATGTCAGATGATAAATGCCTATATGTACAAAAGAGAAAAAATGTTTATATTTACTACTTTTAAATATGTCTGCAATTTGGCATTGGTACATTTTAAACTGTTGTTGAAATTATTTGTGGTTTGTGCTGTTATTTATGTTTGAACAGCTAGGAAACCTTAGGAAAATTGCTCTCCTCACTGGGCCTCAATTTTCCTGTATGTAAAAGGATGTAATTGGGCTGAGTTTGCGTATGAGAGCTTACATTTAATGAAAACTTGTTTTGTCTGTCCTGACATCTAAATGGTGTTTGTAAGAAAATACAAAACCAACCTTACTGCATCAGTGAACTTACAGCTGGGTGAGGGACTGGTCCTTTTTGGATTTCAGCCTTGCATGGTAACATTTCCTGGGGCTACATAATAGCTGCTCCCCTTGGGCAGAACATGTACTCTATTTAGTTCACCAGCATCTGGACTACATCATTCATTAGGTTGCCTGCTGGGATCCTGTCATCTTTGGAGTGTATGACCTTGAATATGGAAAATATAAAAATTCTGCTTTTCCATTCCGCTATGATTCAATGGTTTCTGAGCATGAGGAATTGAGACATTTTAATCATTACCAATACTAAAAGGCCTACCTCGCACATTGCAAGGAACTATTTATTGTTCCCTTGTTCTGATGGGAGGATCTACAAATGGTCGCAGACAATGACTTTGGTTTTTAATTCATTTCCAAATGATCCTTAAATCCTGTAGTCTAACCTCTAAGAGGTCTGTCCTCCGTGAAACCTAGGTTGTTTTTCTCAATGTGTACTTAATTTTACTTAAGGAGAAATAACACAGTGCCATTTAGTTCACTTGTAGTTACTTGGTTCTAGATCTAACCTTTTCAAATCCTAGCTCTTTGTATTGACTCACGGGGCCAGCTCTGGCGCTATATCTTTTCTGAGAAGCATTCATCCTGCAAAGACATTTTCATACCAGGTGTATCCAGGATGAATTGGAGCAGCATAAATACTCTGAGAAGCTTAAATCCTAATTTTCTCCTCTGAATCTCTTCTCTGATTCATTTTTATTTTCCTCCTTTCAAAAACACAAATTACTGAACTTTGTAACTTTGACAAATAAAGTCTTTTTTTAATCCAAAATAACTTTTTCGTTATGATGGCTACTTGTCTGCTGCTATATAACATCAAATGATTTTTCTCTGGGTGTAGTACAGTGGTGACAGAAATATGATAAATTTTTCTAAAGAACTGACTTAAATTCTTCATTTTTCATTGGGGGCTAAAGACTCTCTGTTTTATTTGGAGGTAAATTATCTTATTTATCATGTCTGTGTAAATACCTCCACTATGAATAATGCAGGCTGTTGAAATACTCAAAGTAAAAAAAAATGTGGACCTGTCTTTAAAGGGATAGGTTTAACATTTCATAAGAATAAATCACAAACCAACTTGTGTTCCTCCTTTTAAGCAGGAAAATAAAGCATAATTCAGAATAGTCTCACTGTTGTCTTAACCCAGAATTATTAATCCATAAAAAAATTCAGGATTAAATATAATGACATCATCAGGCTTGCTGTTTGGTGGCAGTGACAATGTAACACATTGAGAGGGCTTAGCTGATGAAGTTTTGAAGTCAGAAAAAGACTGGTTAAAAACTAATCATAGGATGAAGTGGACATGTTGTTAAATGGAAATTATTCTATCTCTGTCTGTTCTGCTTTTCTTATCTGTAAAACAAGAATAAGAATATTTTATTCTTTGAATTCATCTTAGCCAGGAGTAATAGAAAACTCAAGTAATTGTGACTGATGATAAAGACCTTAATTATCTGTAATGACATGAAATCTGGCAAAGGGAAGCTCTAAGGTTGGTTTAGCAGCTCCAGGATATCAAAGGGCTAGTTTTGTGTCTTTATGGTTTTATTAGTTTCTGTCCCTTTGTCCCAAGACAGTTGCACCTCCAGTCATTAAGTCCTTCATTCAGTTAAACTGAATGACAGTTAGGAATTCTGTCATTTCACCATGAAAGTTGAGAGTTCTGCTGTTACCATCCTAGCAGACATCCCCTTTATCTCTCATTATTCAAAACTTGGTCACAAGCCCATATCTAGACAGATCTCTGGGAAAAGGAATAGGATACCATTATTACTTTTGACCTGGCGTTCATAAATATTATACACAGGATTATTCTGGCAAGCTTGTTAAATAACAGCTGCTGGGATTACCCCAAGAATTTCTGATTCAGCATATTGGGTGGAACTTGATCATTTTCATTTATAATATGTTCCCAGTCTTTGAGAACCATGGGCTTTAAACTCAGAGTGACTCAAACCCTGAAGCTGGGAAATGGGCCTGCCTTTTTTCTGCGATTACTCTTTACCTAAACGAGTTGAAATTTTTCTACCAGAGAGGAATAGGGGTGGTGTACTAAAGTGGGGTGGGGTGAAAACTGATAAGCACACTGGCTGCTTCAGAGCTGGAGGGTGAGGAATGGGTAGCCACTACAATGCTACTAGCTAAAATTGACTTAAAGTCTCTTTTCCAGCCTTCTCTTAGAAGTTATAAGCCTTCAAATAGACTCCACAGTTCCAAAATTGTCACTCAGGCAGATTCCTTCAGGGATGTTGTTGTCTAGGTAAGAGGAAAGATTCTCAGTGCTATTTACTGTGTGTTTCCATGCTCTTTACTATGTATTTCCACGATTTTCAAAGACATCTTCCACAGTTAATTCATGGGGGTGATTATGATATCTTTTTAATTTTTTTTCCATTTGTGATAACAGAGGATGCATGTACCGTGCACAGTGATCTGACACCAAGAGGAATGTAGAGATGTGAAGCATATCTTTTTGATGACAAAACATTCCAAAGATAAAGTCATGTACTCTTAAAAGCATTGTTTTTCTGGGGGGTGGGAGCCAATATCTCTACATCACAACGTGCTACACTAATAATATAAAAGAGGTTTAATGAAAATCTGCTGTTATTACCTCTCCAAAATATCTTCCTTACTCTTGTGATGACATTCTAATATTCCTTGGGGAGCAATGTTAGCCTAGGACATCTGGAAAATACCACATGAAGAAATTCAGACCAATAATGGAGCTAATACAATGGACATGATAAAGATACACAGGCAATCTGAATCCTGATAATACAGAGTCCCTAGACTTTTCAACATTTGTAAGCCATTATTTCTGTTTGAGGGAGGAGAGTTAAGCAAAGTTAAGGTGTCCCTTGTAACCGGGGAAAAGAGTCAAAAGGTGCTTTAGCACCTACTTATCACTCAACTGCTGAAGTTAATTATTTTCTAATATCAAGGCAGGATACTTTGATTTATTCTATCCAGTATTATTCAGTGGATTTTGAGATTTTCTGAAGTCGTGCTCGGTTTTTGGATCCTGAGTGTGGGAGCAGTCACTGTTTTCCTCCCTGTCTGTGCAGCACGGATCCATTTAGCTGGTCACCCCTGCTTTGGATGTTGTATTACACCCCTTGCTGATTAGCATTCTACTGAATACTTGAATAGTATTCTTTCAGGACTTCAGAGTTCTCTTTCTATAACTCTCTATTCTCCAACACTCTGCCCAGCAAACTCTGGGATGTTCTTCTCATCCTCTCAGCTTTGTATTCTCAAATCAGGTTGCTCCTCTTCATTTTCCCACCCTTATGTCACAGCCTGGACCTCTCTCAAGGTGGCTGTCTGGGCATGCTGCCCTTTTCTGGATTGCTTCATGGTTTTCAGGATTCACTGTCCTTAGTGCTTAATTTCCAGTAACTGGGAACCTTTTCTTCATATGTATTTTTTTTTTAGTTTGTTCTTGCTTCTTTCAGGTCAGATGGAATATCCAGTCCCTATTATTCTAACTTGGTTGATAGAAGTTAGTTCATTATTGTTTCTTTAAATTCTTGAACATGCTTTCACTAAAGACTTATCTATGGAAGTCAACATCTGGGAAACAGTGAAGTTGGCTTCTATTATCTTCATTTTTTATTTAGTATAACCCATATTTTCCTACTTCTTTATATGTATAGTAGTTTTTAGTGCATATTAGACATCATGATCCTAATTTATGGAGGTAGTCTTTCCTCTAAGGAGTTTATTTTTCATTTCTGTGGGCAGCTAACATGGCTAGATTAAAACTGTAAATTTTACCTACTCTTTAGTGCCATTGACTGAAATCTGCTTGGTGCTTCCACTGGGAAACCTGTTGATAACAATGAGTTATGTTACCTTTAGGCTTGAATGAAGCTTAGCCTTGGGTGAGGATGAAAAAGAAACTCATTCCTACTTCCAAATGTATTGGAGGCTATATGGTATAATGGTTGGTATGAATGTGGAATTCAAATGGAACTTGGTTTAAGTCCCTGCTCTAGCACTGTCCAGATATTTTACCATAGGCATATTATTGAAAAGCTTAGCCTCCATGTTTTATTAACATAGTAGTGTTCTCATTGTCTAAGAAGAATCCTGAAGATCAAAGAAATTAGTAAATATATTAGTTCCACTAATCAGAGGAACCAACACATAGTAAATTATTAATAAGTAGAAGTTCAAAAATTATTTCTATTTGATGGAGGGAGAAATTATAGCAAGATACAGAGAACAAAATTGTACCAGAATTAATGGGGATGGTGGAACTGTTAAAACACTACAGGAATTCAGAGAAAAAGAGGACTTCTTAGTAGAAATAAATTTTGTGTTTGGATACTAAATAAAAGTCAACATGTATTTGGAGGATGGGAAGCATAAAATGAATGGAGTATAGAATTTATACGTACTCCAGGCAACCATTCCATAAAGTGAAAAGGCTTTGTAATGAAGAATTTTGATAAAGAAAGGCAAAACAGTTTTGAAAGTGGAGTCATTATTTATGCTTTGAATACCTGGTAGGAGATTTTTACAATGCGGATAATTTGTAATTACAAAGGATCAGGCTATAAAATCATAGAATCAGAGAATCATAGGATTTTCAGGCTTGGAGTAAATATGATCTAGTTCAATGTTTTAAACATCTTTAGTGTTCACAATGGGTAAATTTAATAGGTCTCTACTACAATATAAAGTGTAAATGTTCATGTTCACTCAAAGTAGATCTAACTGGAGATTCACTTTGTATGATTCAGGGAAACTCCATGAAAATTTGGTGTTCTGTAGAGGTGTAGGTAGAAAACACTGATTTAATTTAAAGTTTGCTTGTCATATAAATAAAAGAATTAATGCTTTGAATTAGAAAATGACTTACCTAAGCCAAAATAGCTACGGAGTGCCAGAACAGCTAGTATATTTTAATTAAATCTTTCTAAGTGATTAATCTTGGGAAGATTAGCCTGCTTTTGCTATGGGCTTGAGAAAAAAAAAGTAACTAAAAGACCAGCCAAGAGCTGCTATGGCACTTGTTTAGGTCTGAGAATTAGGCACTAAAACATGGTGTTGGCACCAGATGAATTCAAAGCAGATTTTTCAACTACATCAAAGAAAGAATTCCCAGTGTGTCTTCCTTCCCACCTTCTGTTGTTTCCTCACTCTTTCCCTCAATTCAACAAATATTAATTAGTGCTCACTAAGTTCCAGGTCCTATTATATCTTCTTGTGACATCCTGGAGCTTGCAGCCTAATGAGTGATAAAAGAGAAAACAAGCAAGATATGCATGTAAATATAAGCTGTTACACAGCAATAAGTATAAAGGAGAAAAATCTGGCAATAGAGAAGATGGGATATTCAAACTTTGATGAGTAGAGGTAGGTGTAATGTTATGTGTGGTGGCTACATGAAAGCTGTCTTGAGAAGATGAATCTTTGTGTAAGGAGTTGAGATGTTAAAGTGTTTAAGCCATGGGAATATCTAACAAAACATTTTAGGCAGAAGGAACAGCATATGCAAAAGCTAGAGTGAGCCTCATTTGCTGGAAGGATAGTTAGGAGGCCACTGTGGCTGTCCTGGTTAAGGAAAAGGAAGAGTGGCTAATGAATTCAAATGGGTAAGAGAAGACAAATCATGTGAAGCTTTGCAAGCCATTAGAAAAATTTTGATATATGTATTTCATTGCTTATTAGGAAAAAATGACTTTGCTACGTAGAAATATATTTTTGTGCTTTGGTGTGAAAAATGGCTTGGCCCCACCAAAACAGTAGTTGAGGTCTGGTTCCTGTTATAACACACTTGAGAGGTGCTGGACACTTCAAGAGGTAATTAGATACTAAGGGTTCTATACAACCTCATGGAGGGAATAATGTAGTTCTTGAGAAAAGGGGGTTAGTTATTTTGAAAATGGCTTCTTATGTAAGAAGTCTGGTATCTTCTTTTGGTCTCTCTTGCTACGTGACCTCTCTTTCACCTGGGTCAGTTTCCCCTTCTGCCTTCTATCACACATGGAGCAGAAGATGGCCCTCATCAGAAGACAAGAAGATGTCAGTACCATACTCTTAAACACTCAGAACTGTGATTTAAATAAACATTATTTCATTATGAACTAGCAAGCCTCAAGTATTTTGTTATAGCAACAGAAAGTGGACTAAGACATACGATATGTTAAACTTAGGGCAGAATGAGTTTGAAACCTTTCAGATGAGCTAATCTATAGGCAATAGTAAAAAAAATCTGCATTTGTGTTATAAGTCAGAGAAGATCTACAATAAAGGGGAAGATTTCAAATATGAATAGACAGGTTCTATTATGGCAACATTATGAGCTGGGTAATATTACCCTCATTTAAGAAGCAAAGAAACTCTGAAGCTCAAAAAAACAGTAAATTATTTTTTCACAGTCATGTAGCTAACAAGTAACACCCTGGATCCACACTCCAGTGTGTCTAACCACAAAGCATTGTCTGGTTTGCACATTGTTGTCTTGACCCCTGACTGGACAGGAAACTTCTTCCACTCCTGCAGCTGCCTCCAGAATCTGTGATAGTGCTGAGGCTTTTCTTCTTTGCTTGTTTTTGTTTTCGGGGGTTGATTTTGTATGAGTTCTAACCAGAACACAGTGTTTTTCCTAATTTTGGAAATGAGTTTATTGTAACAGGAAATGCTGGCTGAAACTAGAAAGCAGCCTCAAAGTGTCTTGGCTTCATAACACAGAAACAAACTTGGAACAGGGGTGCACACCTGTAATCCCGGAGACTCTGAAGGCTGAGGCAGGAGGATTCCAAGTTCAAAGCCAGCCTCAGCAACTTAGAGAGATCCTATCTCAAAAAATAAGTACAGGGGGCTGGAGTGGTAGCTCAGAGGTTGCAGTGCTTTCCTGGCATGCACAAGGACATGGGTTCAAACCCCAGAACCACGTACACAACCAATTGTAGGAGCAACAAAAGCCACATGAAAAACTAAATAAAGTTTATTCTCTCTTTCTCTCTCTCTCACTGTCCCTCTATCTATTTAAAAAAATAATAAATATGGCAGGAGCCATGGATCAGCGGTTATGGTGCTTGCCTGGCATGTGCTAGTATGTGAGTTCAAACCTCAGTACCATGTATACAACGAAGTGTCCGAGGAATGAAATTTACGTGAAATATTAAATAAAAATTGCTTCTGTCTTCACCCCTTTCTTTAAAAAGAAATAATAATAATAAATATATAAATAAAAAGGGTTGGGGATGTGATTAAGTGGTTAAGTTCCCCCGGATTCAATCTCAGGTACATATAAAACAAAACAAAGAAACCTATTTTTTTCATTTTCTTTCTTTTCTTTTCTCTCCTCCTCCTTCACCTTCTTCGTCTCCTTCTCCTCCTCCCCCTTCCCTATCCCCCTACCCATCCTTCTCCTTCTCTTCCTCCTCATCTTCCTTCCTTCCTTCTTTATTGATGTTGTTTTTATGTGTGTACTGGGGATTGAACCCAGTGGTGCTTTACCACTGAAATACGTAGCCAACACTTTCTATTTTTTTTTTAATTTGGAGACAGGATCTCACTTATTTCCGGGATGGTAGAGGCTGGTTTCTGATTTGCAATTCTCCTGCCTCAGCCTCTTGAGTAGCTAGGATTGCAAGCAGGCATCACTGTACCTGGCAAGAAATGTATTATTACTTTTTCTCATGACAGTTTCAGGTCTGTGAAAGTCCTTTGTTCTACACAGTTGTTCAATGAGTCAGGCAGACGAAGGTTCTACCAGTTTCAACACATGTTTCTAAAGTTTTCTGAGACTCTGGTCTCTAATGCGCAGGTGAAAATATCATGGAGGTACATGTGAATCATCTCATGGGTCACTGAAATCCCTTTACTTCTCGCTCTGTAACTGTAGCTTAGTCACAGGACCTCACCTACATGCAAAGGGTCATACCCAAGACACACTTGAGATTCAAGAGCTAGAAGCTTTCTATCATGAGGTCTCTGCGTTGATAAAAATCTTGGCATTTAGTAAATATTAGATAACAACTGAGTTTTGTGTTTGCTATGTTTTTAGCTATTTATGTTGCTAATTCAGTTTCCTTTAAACATATGTGATTTTGGTAGAGGGTAAAGTATAAGATTTGGGGGATTATATAGTATTGATTTGTAGATGCTAATCCTGAACATTTTATAGTATTACATTTGTCTCAAAATTCAGATGAAAACCTTTAAAGATCTGGAAGTCATCTATGACCCAACAAGTTATTTCCTGATTGCCAAGTTAATTATTAATATCTTTCTTTGTTTAACAACCTTAGGAAATATGAAATTTGATTTTGATTTTAATATCCCCAAATTACAGTTGATAAAATCAAGACTTAGAAATATAAAAAATATTAGTGTGGGGCTGGAGAGGTGACTCAGCAGTAGAGGTGCCTGGCACGCACAAGGACCCTGTTCAAACTGCAGCACCACATACATAACTGTCAGAAAAACAAATCCAGATGAAAAAACAAATAAAATTAGCTCTCTCTCTCTTTTTATCTTTCTCTCTCTCTGTCACTCTCTCTTTAAAAAAATATGTCTTAACTTTGTTGGTAAGCAGGAATTTATGTTTCTCTGCAAAGTATGTGGTTTTTTTTTGTTGATTCATGTTTTGCTTTATTTTTTTATAGGTCAGCATATTCTTACGTATTGGAGGGATTCATTGCTACATATTCATATATGCATACATAATGACAAAGTAACTTGAGCCTGATCCTTATCCAGCTTCTCTCTCCCTTCACCCGCTCCCCGCTCCCTTGTCTCCGAAGAAATGCCCCCTAATGCATATATAAATGTCCATATACATGTCTATTAATTTTTGAATTTTCAAGATTCAAATGCCTGCATGAGTATTATTTGGCTTTACTGGGCAGTCAAGTGTACCATACACAATTGATAATCCCCCTTTTCCCTCCCTCTCCACCCTCCCTCTCTTCTTAATCATAGTTATTTATTAGTCTATTTATTTTGAGAGAGAGAGGGACAGTGAGAGAGAGAGAGAGAGAAAGAGAATCAGTTTTATTTAGTTTTTCATGTGGCCTTCATTGCTCTGAAGCTTTGTTGTGTATGTGGTACTGGGTTTTGAAATCATGTACCCATGCATGCCAGGCAAGTGCTATACCCGCTTAGCCACTGCTCTGGCCACATACATGATGCCTTTTAGAAGTAAATAACCAAAGCATTAAATTAACTCCATTATTTTTAGTTTTATAAGTTAAATTTTGTCCTTATGATTTGAAAATGGCCAGGAATCTTGTAGTGTTTTAAATTTCTGTTGCAACACTTGTTCATTATTCCTTTCATCCAGCCCATTAGTCATTTACTTTTTCATTCATTCAATCCTACAAACTTTTATTGAGCCCTTTAACATTGCTGGCCACTTACTTGCTATCTCTAGAAATGTAGACCTTAATGAGATTGTCATCCCTATTCTTGGAAAATGTGCATTTGAATGATGGACACAAAAAAAGAACTATCTGTCATAGAGATACGTGTGTCGAAGTACTAAGTCAGTAGGGAAGGAAGGGTTGGAAAAGGAGATTAACTAGTTGGGATATGAAGGATTAGTAATATATGCCTCTCTTCCTTGATTATGAACTGGATTTTAGTAATCATGTATTAATCCTTTCATCCACCAAAACACTAACATAATCCATGTATATATTTTAGCTCAGAAATATTTAGAAAATTTAATAACTGCACTGTCTTTGTGTAAACCATCCTTTCTTGATTCACCAATAAAGTGATAAGATAGAATAGTGACAAATGCAGGTTCAGGCTCAGCTAGGTTGGACCAGTTTTCACCACAGTTCAGCTGTGTGTCCTGGGCAATAATGTTTGTTATTGTGTAGTTGACACTTGGTTCTAGTATACAAAAAAGAATGTTACCAGTTGTACTCTCAGGAATGCCCCAGCATCTTTTGTTTCCTCCGATATATTTCTAGGTCAGTGCTGGATTAAATTGAAATGTAAACAAAACATCATAGGATTTGGTATAGGAAGAAAAATAACTTTTTGTTTGTTTCTTTTGGGATGGCTGACACACTGTGAGGGGAAGCCAGGCTCACTGTGATTTGCCAGAATTCCTTGGGCAAGAGAGATGAAATCCACAGTGAACTTACAGGGACCCCAATCCCAGAGCATCTGTCTTGTTTGTTTGCCAGTAGCAATTGCTGACTGGAAGAAACAAGTCTCGGAGAACAAAGGCAGCCACAACCCAGCACAAGGAGAAACCATCATTTATAATTTGCAAAGCCCCAGGGTGTGGCTAAAAATTCTCCAAGTGTGCTCTGTGTTGGATCTGTGATAGTTGCGTTTAATACTGTTGTGACTGTAGAAGAGAGAAACAGCTTTATGAATATGGTGAGTGCCTACCATGTGTAGTGTTGTTGCATATAACATGAATTTTCTGCTTTTAACTGCAAATCTGTCTCAGAGAACAAAAATGTGCAGGCTTGTTACCAGGTGCCAGTATGTGATGAGCTCTGCTTATTCCTAGTAAGTTCCCCGAATCTGCTTTGGGAAGTCAAGCTTCCAGGCCAAGGACATCTTCACTATTGTTGTCATTTCTGGTGTAAGCCAGGGGTGCCCTCTTGTCTCTGGGGAAGCTGTAGATGCAAAATTGTCTGACTGTCTTCCCTGGCTGCAAAAGTACCCTTCCCTATACAGTGATTTTAGCCCTGTTGGATCATGGAAACTCATTAATTGCATCATTTAATTTTGGGAAAGAATTATCTGTGAGTCAAGAAAATGTTTGCACGTCATTCATCACACCTGCTCTTTCTAAAAATTTCCTATTGATTTTAGGGTGGGAGTAGTTGTAAGATGATCAGACAATTTATCCTCCAAACTGGATTGGTTTGGAAATTAAAGGCAGTTAATTACAAGCTAGGATTTTTCTAGGCAAGCCAGGTCATGTAATTGCTTCTGCTATTTGAGATGCTTTAGCTTTTTGTATTTCTTGGTTTCCTAAACACAAACCACGGCTAGGTGATTGTTACCTATAATATTGTTGGCAAGTTAAATGTGACGGGGTCTGTGGGGATCATGAGAACTTTCTTGAGAGCTTTGTAAATGTTGGAGGTAGAATTTGTTGCTTTTCTGTGACAAGAGTTATCTTTCAGCCTAATGGAGAAGTCATCTCTAAAATTCTTCTGCTTACGTGTGTATCACTCATTTCCTTGTATGCAAACAGCACCGAGATAACTCATGACACAGGTTAAATCCTTCACTCCCTCAGCTACACATCCCACTTCAATTTTTGAAAATATCAGTGATGCAAGTTATGTTTCAGAGAACCTATGTCTGTAAAATTTGAGACATGACTATCCAAATAATTGTTGAGACTTCATTGTCTGGGGATATATTATAAATATACTCACAATCTAACTGCAATATCTGAAGGTACCATAGAAAGAGGGTGAGTCGTGATGACATTTAGACACCTGAGGGATGCTATGGTAAAAGGACTATGTAAGCTGAATACCATAAAGGAAGAAGATGGCAGTTGGTGGTAAAGGGGAAAAGTGGCGCGGTCCAGATAAGGAACCATGCCTTTTCTCTCTCAGCTAGAATATCATGCAATGAGAGTGTTAGTTTTCAAACTAAACTCACAGCCCAGTGCATAACTCAGGACATGTCAAGGTAATAAAGCCCCAGTAACTGATTGCCTCTAGCAAATAACTAGAGCAGGGTCCTGTTGAAGGAGATCCCACAGTGCATTTTATTAATTATGTGTTATATTCCAATGTTAATTAAATTTCTATTCATATCTGCCCGGGTTCATATATTTCTGGGAGAAACAGAGGAAGATACCTAGCCATGGAATACAGCAATGGCTAAATTCCAAGAAATAATTACATGAAAAAATTCTGTAAGAATGAACTGGCCCTGGTAAAACAATCAGTAACTCTTCTTTCTGCAATGAAGTCAACCAAGTTCAGTGTCGTTACAAGTCTTTGGGTTAGAAAATCTATATATGATCCAGGAATTTGCTGATTCTAAAGAACCAGATCATACAGAAAAAAAGCCCCAGAGACTTTGTTTCATAAGAAATAAGTGAAGAATAAGGACCTTTGATTGACTAGCATAGTCAATCAGCAGTTTTAAATAATTTAGAATGGTAGTTCCAAAACTGTGTTCCCCAGAATACTAATTTCTTAAAATGATAAAGTATTTTTTATAAAAGCATTCACTAAGCAAAAAAAAATTGATGAACATTCTGTTACCCCTCCTTTTTCAAAGCTTTGCAGGGTGTTTTTATGTGTCCAGGTGTCAATCATTGTCCAATGTGTAAGAAAGCATTCATGAATGAAGCTTTCGATTTTTTGGACTGTAGGGAAAAAATGGGATTTAATTCTTCCTGTACCTTTCATTTTAGGTGACTAACCAATTACAATTGATATGTTGACATGAGCATGCTTTAAGTATTTATTGAAAGGTTAGTGTCAAAAGACATTAATGTCCTGGTGGGCTTGTGTTTTTCTCTGAGGCAGATATTGATGAATGTACAGAGGGAATCATTGAGTGCCACAACCATTCCCGCTGCGTTAACCTGCCAGGGTGGTACCACTGTGAGTGCAGAAGCGGTTTCCATGACGATGGGACCTATTCACTATCCGGGGAGTCCTGTATTGGTAAGCGTTCAGCCATCCTCTCCATCCTCCTGGACTTTTGGAGGAGAGGCAGCCTGCTTTGGTACTGTGTTCAGCTCTCAGTGTTAAAATATGTCCACTCACTGATTAAACTCATCTGTTTTCAAATTCCCTCTCTTGACAGTTTAGAGATTAGACCAAGGGTTATGCATTGTGGGCTGTTAGAATTTTTGTACATAAACTGGAGCAGTTGGTGGAACAAAGTCTAGGACTGCAGCTATGTGTGTTTAGCTGTTTCTGTGGAAAACCCTGAGGGCGTTCTGCAATTTTTGCCAGTTTGAGAGGCAGCTGTGGAGAAAAGGAGATAGTACCAGAGTTAGAATTAGAAAATTTAGTTTAAATTCCAGTTCTTGTACTTCTGAAATCTCTGTAATCTCTGATCCTGCATCTGTGTAGGTATGGAAATGGAGATAATATTATACTTATATCATTAGGATTAAATGAAATACCATGTATTTAAAAATTACAAGCTTTGAACTGATTCATATATACTATGTAGTTGTATTAACCTTATTATTGTTGCTATTAACACCACCACCATCTCCTGCAAAGTCACTTATAATGACTTGTGAGTCTTTTACATGCTTAACGCAGGAGGTTAATAGATGGAGATCTCCACCTTCAAGACCTTACAACTTTGAAGAGATCCAAACCACTGATCAGAAATGTAACTGTGTCCATGAGAAAAGTAGCCAATCCAGTTCTTTCATGTCATGTGGACTCAGCTGAATTCTTTTTTTATTGTTATTATTTTTATTTTTGAACAACCATACAAGTTTTTAACAAAATAGTATCAAATGTGTATAGATTCTGGATATTACAGTTACCCCCAGGAGAGCCCCACCCAATTACCCACCCTTATCCCTCCCTTCCCCTTCACCCCATATCTCTAAAAAAGGATTATGTTGTATAGCATTACATCTTATCTGGATTTAACATGATAATAGACCAACTTTCTCACTGGCCAGGGTCTAGTCCCAACCTCCACATATGAGTGGAGACAATCGACCCTTAGATCTCTGGGTTAAGCTGATTTTACTCAGCATGATCTCTTCCATAGCCATCCATTTACCTTCGAAGGCTGCAATGTCATTGTTTCTAATTGCTGTGTAATATTCCATGGTATAAATGTACCACAGTTTTTGGATCCATTCTTCCAGTGAGGGACATCAGGGTTGTTTCCATAGCCTAGCAATAGTAAATTGTGCTGCTATGAACATAGACATTGCTGTGTCACTGTAATGTCAGCTGAATTCTCGATGTTGGACAGACTTAGAGGGCAGGCATTCTGACTGTGGCCCCCACAGTTCAGGCTGATGAATTAGAAAGTGGGAATTGATCTTGAAAGTTCATTGTCTGTGCTCATTGCATTTCTTTTCCTCCCTAAGATCACTGCTCAGATCCACTCAGTATTTTTCTACCCTATGCCCTGATGTTGTCTTAAAGTAAAGATGAATTAAGGAACAATGGGCATATAACGTGACTTGTCCACCCGTCTTAAAATGACTAGAGAAAGGCGTGTAATGTAGTAGTTTAAAGCATAGACACTTGGGACAGACTTCTGCAGTCAAATTCCAGCTTTGCCATATATAACTGGTTACCTTGGGCAAATTCTTACCTGGTTTATTCCTCAGCTAACTGACCTATACAATAAAAATCATGTTATTATCCAATTAATATAGTATTATAATTAATTGAACTCTTGTCTTTATGGGGTTCAGTAAATGTCAGCTGTAATCTGAAATATTCCTGCATACTCAGCATTCTACTTCATCTTCTGTCCATATTTCTTTTATTATTGAAGTAATGATTTATAACTTCATGGAGAGGTTTGCATTCATCCAAGGTGTTCACATAGTTCTTTTATGTACTGCCAGGTACTTCTGCATATGTGCAGTTCATAAAAATAGATTTAGAGTGAATACAAATGGATCCAATAGTTGTCACTGAGGAGTGGAAATATAATATTGACATGTAGGGTACTAACTTGACAACTAAAATAAAGCTTTAATTTTTACAGATTATATTTGACATCATTGAGAGGAAAGACCCCTAGATTTTTAATGCATAGGGCCTTAGATCACCTACTAAAAATAGTGCTACAACTGTCTCTTCTAGCCTTAGAATTATGTACTTCTATGCCAAAACATATGTCCCTGGATCTTGGATGGCACATGATGATTGTCTTATGAATTTCTGTTCTTTACCCTAGAATCAGCTCATGTTCCACCATACCATGTCTTCTTATGAGTTACCACTCCTGTAGTTTGCTCACTCTAGACTTTTTACCCTGATAAAGTTTTCCATGGTCTCAAGTGTTATAATACAGTACTGTTTATTTGCTCACTGACTTAGACCATGAGCTGGAAATGTATTTTATTTCTCTGTCCAGTGAGATCCTTTGGCAATTGGTGTATAAGAAATAAAAAAAAGCAATGACATAATGTGATGGGTATACAAACTCCATCTGAGAAAGGGTTTTTCCCAGCCACACAGCTGGTTTGAGACAAGATAAGAACCAAGCTTAGGTCCAAGGAAAGTCTGAGTCACAGCTGCCAGGGATAGTCCCACTGTGCATTTGTTGTTCATATGTAATTATCACTGGTGCCTGACGTTCTTGTAAGAATCCCTGTTAGGACAGCAGATGTTATAGTTACCCCACCAAGCTCCCATCCCTCTAGTGCTGGTTTCTCTTTGCAGTGTTGAGTGGCATGCATGCGTGCCTGCATGTGCTTTCTGCATTCTCTGAGGAGCAACCTACTTCATCCGTGCATTGATCCCAAACTCTAGGAAGACCTTAGCAAACTGAACATCTTGGCAAGGGAATAGAGTTGTTTGGATTAGTGTCATTTTCAATTTGGGTTATGGTTAATCCAAATTCCATTCATATTCATGCTTTGGGGAAAAAAATCTTTGTAAGTAGACTTCTGAAAGACAGAAATCTGATCATCATTCAGTGTTTCTATGGTGGTTGACAGCGCTCTGTTGGTTCAGAAAATTTCCTAGACAAATAGGTGTGTAACTCAGATCCTGCTGCTCTATTATGACCATCTAATGTGAATGTAAAACAAATTTCTAATTTCACAGGGACATCAAGCTTTCTTGGATTCATCACCTACATGTTTTAGCCTCTCATGCCTGGAACATAACAATGAGCTCCTCCCAGGTTCAGGACCTGAATTCTCCTGTTGGGACACTCAACACCTGTCTTGTGGGATGGCTCTCCTATTATTTAGGTCTCACAGCAAAAGTTAACTTTTATAGAGAGATCCTTCCTGACTATCTTCCCAGTAACTTTATTGTACTTTCTTTTTAATATATTTACACATTTTTAAATTCTCAAATTCCCTGTGCATGAGAATGTGTTTAAATGTCTCTTTCCATAAGTATACAAGTTCTTTGGGGGCAGAGACCTTATTTGTCTTTTGCCAGTGCACCTCTAGTCACTGGAATAATGTGGACAAATACTAGGTATTCCATGTATTTGCCAAATGATTGAAGGGACAGACATTCAAAACCATATCAGGTCAGATTTATTTTCTATTTGGCTCTATATAGTCCTGTAGATCGTCATACATGGCACAAGTTGTTACATATCACAAAGCCATATGACGTCTATTTCAGAAAAAAAAATCATTGAGAACAATCATCATATCAGCACTGTGTTCAGCCTCTGGGAATGTAATTATGAGAAAGTTAAGATATCTGTTCTTGAAGGATTTATGACCTGAACTATCCCAAACCTTGAAAACATAGCTTAGTGGCCCTGAAAATTAGCACATCAGAATAGGCCCTAAATAACAACAAGAAGTAATGATTATATAAAAAAGAATCAGAAACATCTGAAGCAACTTTTAAAATAAGAAAAGTGATTTTGCATCATGTACTCAGCTATGCTTTCCACCTAGACAGTGGCAGGAATGGCACATGTTAGAATGGAAAACTCTGGTAGTTCAGACTTTTAGAAGAACAGTCTGTCACTCAATGCCATTTTCTGTCAGATGAGGATAATAGCACCTGCTCTATTGATTTCACCACTTACCGTAAGCATCAAATATTATTGACATCATAGAGGAGCACTCATGCAAGATTTATTATTTTATGAGCAAAACTATTTAATATTTGCCTCTTTCTCCTAAAGTAGATTATGTGATTGAAGAAATGATGGGTCCCAGGTGTTGTAGAATCAAATAGAATCACTGTTATTGAGAAGCTTGTCAGTTAAAATTTGTCTCCCTTGCCCTTTCTGTCTCATTTGCTTGTGTGTCTATAATGTAAGCAGAGAGGATCATACAAAAATTTGGAAATTAGTATTTTCAGGGGTGATAATGATCCACTGTTACACCGTATGTTTTGATGCAGTGGTAGGAGTCAGTGATTGCAGGTTTTGAAGTGGAAGTTGGGAGGCATTGCTGTTTTAGCTACACATGGTGATTGGGGTCATTTAAAAATGAGGAGGACTAATAAATGATGAGAAATACCTGTATAGAGAACATCATTTTTTTTTTTTTTACTAAAGAGGTAGAGAGTAAGAGGGGTGAGAGAGAAAGAGAGAATCCATTTTTTAAAAACTTTTTTTTGTCCTTTGTTTCTCCAACACCTACTTGTTTGTGTATGTGGTGCTCATGTTCGAACTTGGGTGCTCGGATTCAAACTCGGGTGATCAGGCATGCCAGGAAAGGGCTGCAGCCACCGAGCCACCACTCCAGCCCCTCATTTATGTATTTTGAAAATGAGATTCAGACACTTGCCATGTCAATCTGTTTCCATGATCTTGATCCTGCATATGAAACTATTTTCTTCTGTTCTCTCTCATCCTTTGTGTAGATACTTAAGCCTACTCACATCTTTATTCTGCTTTTCACAAACTCTGCACTGTCTTCCTACTATTCCTTTACTTCTATGTTTTTAACTGACTACCTTCATAAGCCCCATTTTTACTTGTCAAAATCCTAATGAAATTATATTTCCTGATCCAGTGATTCTCAAACCTGTTTAATAATAGTTCCCAGGAGGTTTTTGAAAAATACCTGTGAGGTGAACTCAAATCTGGCAGATTCAGATTCATTTAATTTGGTGTTGGACTTGCACTGAGGTCATTTATTAAAAAATACTAAGAGAGGGGCTGGAGCGGTGGCTTGGCGGTTATGGCGCTTGCCTGGCATGCGCGAGTACCTGGGTTCAAACCCCAGCACCCATGTACACAACTAAGTGTCAGAGCAATGAAAGCCATGTGAAAAACTCAATAAAAATTGATTCTCTCTGTTTCTCTCTCTTTCTCTCTCACTGTCCTCTCTTTAAAAAAAAAACTAAGAGATTAGAAAGACTATTCAGCCAATGCACAGAATCATTAATGTAGATTTTATCTAACAACAATAACTTTTAATAATTCTCTTTCTTTTATTTCCTACAGTCATTTATTTGTACCTCTTTGTTATGGTTTCAATGTGAGATATCCCCCAAAAGCTCACATGTGAGACAATGCAAAAAGGTTTAGAGGTGAAATGATTGGGTTAAGAGAGCCTCAACCCAGTCAGTGTGTAAATGCCAATTGAGGAAGATAGAGTGTGGCTAGAGGTGAGTCATTGGGGTGTGCATTTGGGGTACATTTTTTGTCCAAGAGGGGAATAGTCCCCTGACTCACCCTCTTGGTGGCCATGTCCTGACCTTCTTTCCTTTGCCACATACTTCTGCCATGATATCTGTCTCACTTGAGCCCAAAGAATGGAGCAGGCTGTGGACTGAGACCTTTGAAATTGTGAGCCCCCCAATAATCTTTTCCTCATCTAATTGTTTTCGTCAGTTATTTTGGCCACAGCGGTGAAAAAGCTGACTAAAACACTCTTTTGGAGAACTTACCAGATCGGGTTTGTATTCTTAATCAATTTTTTATCCCTATGCTATAGTTAAGCTTTTTTTGACATCTTTGATAGATTTGGGTTAAGTTAAATTATATTGATCATGCATTTTTTTTAGTTGTCAAACAAAATTTTCAGATCCCAATAAAATGCATTTTGTCAATCAAGGTGCAGTGGAGGAAGACACAGGATTATTTTAAGAGGGCATAGCCCCTGTCAGTTTTCTATTATTGCCTTCCCCGCAGGCTGTAGTTTGGTGAAGCACTTTCCAAGACTCTGGAGTCTGCTTTCTGGTCAGCATAAACAGCATAACAGTGTCAGGACAGCTGTTGCCACTGTTGTTGTCATGCAGCAAAAAATAATAAATTATTTATATGAGCAGGTATTAATATTATTAATTATAAATGGTTAGTTATTATTAACTGTTATCTTCATGCAAAGGAATAATAAATAATAGCAGAACCAGGGAAAGTTCCACTGAAATTTTTTGGGAAGAAGATTATACTTTTAAGAGGTTGATATATCAGAGTAATTAATATAGCAGAAGAATTTATGTTCTGTTCTAATAGCAGTGAAGATTAAGGAGGTAAAATCAGGAGATATTCCATCTTTACTAATGATCTCTGTGACAAACCTCACCGAGCCTGGAAACGATTACGTAACTGGACACAGATACTGCACTGATCACTAAGCTAGGCAGAGGGGGTTCTGAAGGCTGGCCTTCATAGCTCAGTGACACTGTGCAGTAACAATGCCACATAATGGGAAGGTTTATGTACATTTAAATCTCAGCTCAGAGTTGGGCACAATGGCACATGCCTGTAATCCCAGCAACTCAGGAGGCTGAGATAGGAGGACTGTAAGTCTAAGGCCAGTTTCAGCAACTTAGTGAGACCCTGTTTCAGAAGAAAAAATAAAAATGGATGAGGATTTGGCTCAGTGGTACAGTACCCCTGGGTTAGATCCCCAGTATCAACAACAACAATCTCTACAAAAATAAAATAAAAAGTAAAAAATCTCAACTCGGCCACTTTTAGTTGAGCAGTATTTGGCAAGATGTTTAACCTTTCTTAGTTTTCTTAGCCTACGATGACTGAAATAATACTTGAAGTAGATTTTTTTCCAATATAGGTATTCTTAGGTACAAATATGCTGTCAAGTAGTAAATGCAATTTGTTAACATTTAATTCCCCTCTACCTCAGTTCTCCCACCTGTCAAATGAAAACAATATTAGTAATATTAAAAGAGCTAACATTTATTGAGATCTTACTTTGTGTGAAGCACTGCTCTTACTAATTTACAAAAGTACCAACCTCCTAAGTGGCTATGCAGTAATTGTGAAGATTAAATAAACTAACAGAGGGAAAAAGCACTTGGTATTTATGTTTTAAGTGCTCAATAAATGTTAGTCATTATCATTAACTGGGCACCAATACTATACCAGTCACTAGGCTGTGCAATTATGTGTGTTATTAAATTTAGTTTCACAACCACCATAGGAGGGAATCCCTCTTACTATCATCACTTTAAAGGTACAGAAAATAAAGACCCAAGATTAAGATAAGTCATCCTAACTTCCACAGCTGATCATCTGATAAATGGCACACAGCAATTCAGGTGTGTTTGATCCCAAACCTTCTGCTATTAATGTTTTTTAAAATTATTTTTAAAGATAAAGGGACAAAGAGAGAGAGAGAGGGAAGGAGGGAGAATCAATTTTTACTGTGTTTTTCACATGGCTTTCATTGCTCTGAAACTTAGTTGTATACATGGTGCTGGGGTTTGAACCCGCATACTTGCACATGCCAGGCAAGTGCCTTAACTGCTGAGCTACTGCTCCAGCCCCTGCTGTTAATATGTTAACACTATAATGCTTCCTGGAAGATAGGGGATGCTGAGCCCCCAAGTAGAGATGTTTGGCACAGCAGCCAGAGGTCAACTGAACAAGGCAAAGGGAACAAGAAAAAAATGAGTGCTGTCCAGATGGACACTTGAATTACCTATCTGAACCACAAGTGCTGAGGACTGATTTTACCCATTGGACTTGAGGATTTTGGGATCCAATTGTAGAGCCAGGGGCAGGATGACAAGGCAACACATTCTGGACATTTAGTCTGATAGCACCTCAGCCTTGAAAATAATGCCACATGGATATCCACTGATATTATTACCTTCTCTGCATTTCTGGTGATGTGAATGCAGAGTAGAAAAAGAAAAGGAATAGGCAGGGAACAGAAAGTAAGAAAGTGGTGGTAGATAGATTTTTAATTTATATTTATTTTTCATTCATGTACTAATATTTCACATCTTAAAGGTAATTAGTTTAGCATATATAAAATATGCAAATTAATTATGATAAAACTAAATTATGCAATTATAAATATAAAAGTTATAAAAATAAATTACTTGAAAAAAGGAAATATATTAGCCTCAACAGTTAACAAAAATGTTTATGAATACATGGCAACCGGATCATGGTTAATATAAATTATTCTGATATGAAAGAAGGTTGTACACAAAATTCTCAAGAAAGAAAGGCTTTTTTCCCTTTGTTCTAGGGAAGACATGCTAGGGTGAAGGAAACATGTTTCCTTCACCCTAGCAGATTATTTCAAAATAAGAAAGTGTAAGAGGCAGAGTTATACTGCCAATCAGGGAAAACTCATGGGTTTTTTTTTCTCTCTACTAAATAATAAGACTGACCTAAGCATGAAATATTTTTGGATAAATAGCCTCTACTCACCTTCTTTGATAATTATTAGTAGTGTCTCATTGACTTATATATTTATGTCTGTTTCCAAAGAGCTTTAGATTTGGTTTCTATCCAAGTAATAAATTCCCAAAGGCAGATGCCACCTTGCCTTGGAATTGTTTAAATAGCTGTATGCATTTAATTAGAATCAGTGTGAAGTGTATGGGAGCATGTTTTTGTGAATCAAGGGACTTCAGTTTCATGCACAAAACTGCCAGATATCGTTAATAGTTTCAGATGGACAGAAAGATGACCTGTGTATGGAATGGATATGGAAAGGAACCAGTGTCACCAGTACATGAAATGAAGAGTTTAAGATTGTTTTGCTACATTCAATGCAGGTGATTCTCTGTCCCCCTGAAAAGGGCTTACTGTATATACAGTTGTAGATGGTCAATTGGGTGAGAAGTGGGCCCTTTAGGCCCTCTGGAGGTTTGCTTCCCTTCAAATTCAGTCATATAGAGGTAAGCCTGGACATGTTCAATATGAAGGACAGAATATATTTTGGATGCCCCTCTGGGAAGGCAAGTGTACTTCCTCATTTTGGTGATAAATACTTCACCAAATGACATGGGAATGGATCATTGCACCCACAGTTATTATAAGTTGTTTTCCAATTGAATTTTGAAACCAAAACCAGATATTCCTGGGAGTTACTCTAACAAGACATCAGACTAATTATTGGGTCTACCCCTTAAGCCAACCCCATCCCTGCTTAGTACATTTCCAGTGGCATCTTCCCTACTGTTCAAATACTTTCTTCATAGCAGCAGTGATTAGCCAAGGAGTAGAAAAATAGCTGTGGACCAGTACCTTGAAGGAGAGCACAGTGTATGGGGAGCCAGGGGCCCCAACTGTAGCCTAGGTGATGATCACGTGGCCAATAGTAAAGAGAAGGAGATTAGGAAACTACTAAAATTTCTTCACAGATACTAGGTTGTTGATATAAATTATATACCCATAAAAGTAGCCTGCAATAGTCTTGGCATTAAGGTACATGGTATGGAAGATGCAGAGAACTTATCAGGGAATTTAAAATTCCAAGTTGAAGAGAGAAATCAAGATAAATGGAACAATTAACATCTTTTTGATGCAGGTTATACATAACTATAAATTTATGTGATTAACACTGTAAAATACACAGAAAATCAGGGAAGAATTTGACAGAGAGAATCAAAGAACCATCATACCAAACTGTATGTGAACCATTAGATTTTAAGGATGGAAGAGTTGAGGTGTTTCATAGGTATAACAATAAAAATAAATATGAATATTATCTAAGATTAATTCATTGTTTTATAGTCTAGGTACTTATAAGAGCTATACATTTCTTGTTATCCTCAAAGCAACTGTCAGTTAGCAATGTTTATAATATCCATTTAATGAATGAAGAAATTGAGTCTTTGGTATGCATCATGAATGTCCAAAATTTAGTTGACCTTACAAACTTCTTCTGTTCCAGGCATTTTTTGGATTTGACACTATGTAGAAAGCACAAATTGAAAAACTCAGGAATTTTACTATAGCCAACTCTACAAATTTCTAGAAAGCCTTATTTGTTCAGTGTCATTGAATAATGAGCTGCTTTATGAAGAAGCTCTTTTCTGGTTGTGTACTAAAAAATGTATTGAGCATTCTCATTAAATATTAGAAATTTTACTATTATGTTAACTTTCTTATGAGTGCAGCATTTTAATCTATTTTTATTACTTTCTTTTTTAATGTTGTCATTAAAAATATGAATAACTCAACTGCTATGTACTCAGTGATGTTGTAGTGGCATATTGGGTATAACTAACTGGATTGTCCCTAAGTAAATGGTCCCAATCATAATGTTTTTGACAAACATATTTTTTCTTTGCATAGGATATTTCTCTCCTTTCTGTATTATCAGGATAATATCTGCTTTCATACTGAGGAAGTTGCTCTCCTTTCCAGTGTGGTAAACTTAGAAGTGGTAATGTGATGTCTCAGACCACAGCAAGACAGAAGCAGTTCCTGGAAAGAAAGTGCAAATTTTGATATAAAAGTGGATGTGTGATGCAGGATTTCAGAATCTCCACATAGCAATTATGCATTGCATGGACAGGCCCAGTGGGAGTTAGAGAAAAGGAAGAACTATGCCCCAGCACTGTGAAGGAGGTGTTATTGGAGAGGGGCAGGACAGCTATGGCCAGTGTAGAAGGAGAAGAATTGGGTAATACCCAAGAATCAGATTGATATGTTCCCCAATAAAAGTGCTTTCAGGGTGGTTATGGTTTAATTTTGATCCTCCTTCTCACTATGAGATGTGGAAATTTTAGAAAATCTGCAACAATAGACATTTGTTTTGCCATAGGATCTTGAAGTTTATATCATGCAAACTCTTATTTATAAACTTTTAAAATTAGACTTGTACTGTCTTATTTTAAGTTTTTATTGTTGCATACTAATTATATAGGATGATGAGTTTCATTGTGGCATATTTGATTTGTGTACACATATAATGTCATTTGGTCAATGTTATTCCCCAATATCCTCCTTTGCCCTCCCTTTCTGATCTCCTTCCTCTACCCTAATGGTCTCTCTTTGATTTTCATAATGCCTTTTTTTCATTTTTTCATCCTAACTTCTCCATGTATGTGGGGAAAACATGTTACACTTCTCTTACTGAGTCTGGGTTATTTTCCTTAACACAACACCCTCCAGTTCCATCCATTTTACTGCAAATGACATAATTTCATTGATCTCTATGCATGAATAAACTCCGTTTTGTACATAAACAGCAATTTCCTTATCCATTCATCTGTTGACATACACTTAGGTTAGTTCCATAACTTCAATTTTGTGAATTGTGCTGCTATAAACAGGGGAATGCATGAATCTTTAAATTTGCTGACTTTAGTTCTTTTGGATTGATACCCAGGAGTGGGTACATGAGGAATATGGTAGTTCCATTAGTTTATTATGGAAACTCCATACTAATTTCCATAATGGCTGTGTTCATTTACATTCCCACCAACAGTATGTAAGGGTTCCTTTTCCTTCTCACTCTGGCAAGCATTTAATGTTATTTGTATTCTTGACAATTGCCATTCTAACTGGAGTGAGATGGAAGGAATCTCATTGCAGATTTGATTTTCATTTCCCTAAAGAAATTGAATATTTTTTGTTAGCCATTTGTACTTTGTCTTTTGAGAAATTCCTAAATATTCATTTGCCATTTATTGAATAGAGTTTCGGGGGCGGGGTTTGAGTGCTTTACGTTTTCTGGATGTTAATCCTCTGTTGGAAGAAGAGCTGGCAGAGCCTTTCTCCCCTTCTGGAGGCGGTGAACTGTTTCTTTTATAGCCCAAAATCTTTTTCGTTTAAAGCCATAACTTTTTTTTTTTCTTAAAGAGAGAAGGACAGTAAGAGAGAGAGAGAGAGACAGATTCAGAGAGAATAAATTTGAGCTGCTATAAACATTGATGAAGCTATATCTCTGTAATATGCCGATTCTAGCTCTTTAGGGAAAATACCCAGGAGTGGGATAGCTGGGTAATAAGCTAGTTCCAGCCCAAGTTTTTTTGAGGAGTCTCCACACTGCTTTCCAGAGTGATTGTACCAGTTTGCAGTTCCACCAGCAATGTGACAGTGTTCCTCTATTCTCATAGTCCCTCCAGCATCTGTCTTTATTCATAGTCTTTATTTTTGCCACTGTGACAGGAATGAGGTACAATCTCAGTGAAGTTTTGATTTGCATTTCTCTAAGTGCTAGTGATGTAACTTAGAGGTAATGAGAACAGAAATCAAGAAATTCTTGGAAATGAATGAGAATGATGAAACAACCTATCAAACTCTTTGGGATAGTATGAAAGCATTCTTTTTTTTTTTATTATTTTTTGAACAACCTTACACGATTTTAAAAAAATAATATAAAATGTGTATAAAATGTGTAAATATGTATGAAAGCATTCTTAAGAGGTAAATTTATAGCACTGAGTGCCTTCATCAAAAATCAGGAAAGAGCCCAAATTAACAGTCTTATGCTCCAACTAAAATCCCTACAAAAAGTGGAATAATCCAATCCCAAACCTAATATTAAACAGGAAATAACTAAAATTAGAGCTGAAATCAATGAAATTGAGAACAAAAAAATGCAAATTATCAACCAAACAAAGAGTTGGTTCTTTGAAAAAATGAATAAGATCAACAGACCCCTTACAAACCTTACCAAAAGGAAACATGTGGCTAACCAAATTAACAAAATCAAAGATGAAAATGGAGATCTCACCACTGACTCAACCAAAATCCAGAAGATTGTCAGAAGTTATTTTGAAAAATGATATTCTTTCAAGTTTGATAATCTGGAAGAAATGAATAAATATCTGGCCACATCAGACATTCCCAAATTCATACCTAAGGACATTGAAAAATCTAAACCAACCAATTTCAGGTAGCAAAATTGAATCAACATTGAAAGGCCTTCCAAAAAGGAAAAGCCCAGGACCGGATGGATATATGGCAGAATTCTATCAGATCTTCACAGAAGAATTAACACTGATCCTCTACCAGCTTTTCCTTGAAATTGAAAGGGTTGGAAAACTCCCTAACACTTCTTATGAAGCAAATATAACACTGATACCAAAACCCAACAAAGACACATCATGAAAAGAGAACTACAGACCAATTTCCCTGAAGAACATAGACGTTAAAATCCTTAATAAAAGTCTAGCTATCGGGATCCAAAAATACAGTAAAAAGATAATACATCATGATCAAGTGGGCTTCTTTCCAGAACAGGGCTGGTTCAACATACGCAAATTAATAAATGTAATTCACCACTTAAACAGAATTAAAAATCCTATAATCCTCTCAGTCGACACGGAGAATGCCTTTGATAAAATTCAGCACCCATTTATGCTCAAAACTCTGGAGAAGATAGGAATCAAAGGAAGATACTTTCAATTCTTAAAGTCATCTTATTTCCTGTGAACATAGTGCTTCATATCTGTTATGGCCATAAGTCTGTAAGTTTCTAGAAGTGTAAGGCTTAAACCAGTAGTTCCTGCATTTCACAAAAGATCTTGCTATAAATGCAAATTTTCTATTCCATTCCAGACCTTCAGAATCTTCATCTCTGGGAGAAGGACCTAGTGATTAGTGTTTTGATAAGTCCCCTTTGGTTAACTCTGAAAACCACTGCCTCATGGGTTTTCATTGAAAGCCTTCAGAGGGCCCCTGAGTACTCTGAAACCTGTATGAGTTTGTGTATGTTATATGCCTGCATCTTTTTCTTTTGGAGGAAGTGGAATGATAGATTTTCCAGGGATCTCAGAATAATGCTGACCCTCGGCAAGGTAAGAACCACTGTTAAAATACCAAGATCCAGCCTCAGTCTTCCCAGTCACCATTCCAGTTTGACTTCTCAGTGCTTTCTGCCCAGGGACTTAAAAAACCAGCCTCCAGGGTATTCACTGGCCTTCTTTTCTCTGTTTCTGAGTGCTCCTTGGTATTGAATTCCTTGTGGTTGTCAGCTTCCTGCCTCTTGAGGCCCTGCTTGAGCAATTGTTTCATTACCGAAACTTCTGGCTTGAATGTGTTAGAGACAAAGCTCGTGTCTAAGCAGCAGTTCAGAGACCAGCATCTACAACTTCTTCGAGATGAATATTGAATTGTTTGTTTTAGTCTGAGGTTACTCATGCTGCTGTGAGATATTTACCTGTGGGTTTATGAGCAGAGAATTTTAAACTGTAGTACTCAAATCAAATAAAGTGCTGTTGGCATAAAATCACCCTTCACTTACTCAACGTGCATTTATTGAGGGAGTCTCATCTGTGCAGATTTTTGTGCTAAGTGTTAGGCAGACAGAGAGGATAAGACATGGTCCTTTCAGACTAGAGTGGGCAGAAAAGAGGTGAGCAGAGATTGTGGAGATTATGGTATGGACCAGCTAGATACAAAATAGATAAAAATAGGAGGCTGTAAGGGGAGAGGGCCAACTCTTGGGGTTGGGGAATTTGGGGGTGGCAGTGCATATAGGAATCTTTCACAGAAATATGCTTTCTTTGGTACAGTAAAAAGGATGAGAAGGAATGTTTCCAGGCAAAAAACATGTTAAGTGAAATATGCCAGGCAGTGACTGAGGTCTGATTGGAGATGGGGTCATGAAAGGCATCTAATTGTGTTCAAACACAATTTGTGTTGGGTTGTATCTGGTGAGATGTCCAATGCAGAGAAAGCATCTGGCATACAGGTTTGTTAAAGGTCAGTTTTAATGGGCTAGCAAGCTTGGAAAGAGAGGCAGAGGTCAGATTCTGAAGGGTAGTATGTTCTAAACTGCAGAGTTGAGGGTTTGGAAGTTTATGTTTTGTTTCATACCAGGGATTTCACCCATGGGTGCTTATCCACAGTCCCACATCCCCAGCCCATGTTTTTTGTTTGTTTTGAGACAGGGTCTTGCTAAGTTGCTGAGGCTGGCTTTGAACTTCCCATCCTCTTGCCTCAACTTCCTGAGCTGCTGGGATTACAGGCATGAGATATTGTGCCTGGCTAGGAGTTGGATTTTGAATACTATTTCATAATATCTGTTTCTCAGTGTTGTAGAAATACATATTTGTATGAAAATGTGACACCTTTTTATAGAAGTAGCTCTTTTAATTTAAAATATAGCTCTACCAACATAGATGTACCTTCCACAAAATTTCAGATCCTTTATCCATGAATGTTACAGTGTGGCTTTCTGCACCTGGGCCATTTTGCTGCTGTTTTTCTTTTTGCTTAAAAGGCCTTTTTATGAAGAAAATCAAGCCGTCAGAATCAGTCATCTACGGAACATGGTAATTATCCTACTGTTAGATTTTGTTCTAGAATTTTAACCACAACCATTCAAGTTTAGTATGAGTTTCTATTTTATAGATAAATGGTAGAACAGAGAAGTCTACATTTTCTCATTGCCACACAGTGAATAATAATTTCTTAGCTAAGAACTTATGAATAGGACTTACTCAATCAGTTTTTCTAGGGATGCATATAAATAAAATATGGATTCAAATACAAGTTTCTACCAATTCCTAGATATATAGTCTTGGAAAAATCTTAACTGGGTCCGTTTTCTACTAAAAATAAAATAACTAAGTTAATGAGTGGTATGATCAGAATATTAATCTGGCTTTTCTTTGAAGTAGAGACCTAGCAGAGGAAGCAGTAAGATGTTATTTTAATGGTTCTGGCAGGACGAATGCTCAGGAGTGAATTAAGTGTCCATATGGAATAAATGTTGAGGATTTTATCTGCTACAATTAATTGTAATTTTCTTATATAGGAACCTTGACTTTATCATTTAATTGCTGCCTTTTACATATATTAATTATCAGTCAGCACTTGGAGAATCTGTGTATTGGGTGGTGTTGCAGATTTACCACTTAAACTTTGTATAATGTCCTTGTATTTTGCATTCTACAGAAGTGAGAGCTAACCATTGTATAATGAGATGGGTAAGCCTGACCTGGAGACTTGTATCAGGAGGTTACTGGCTTCATGGGCCTCCCTCAGCAAGTTGATTCCTCCTGGGTTACCTACTCTCATACTTCTTTTCCTGAGGTCCAAATACTCCGGAAAATGTGGTGCTACACACATGGGTATGTGAATACAGGAGAGGACTCTTATTCTATATAATTGCTTAAGGGAAAATTATTTCTATCAAAGCAATCCAAGTTAAATATACTAGAAGGCCAAAAATATTTTTAAAAAGAGAAAAATTAAACTTCAAGTACATTGTATATTCATGGTATTCCCCTTACGTATGTCTAGGATTCCTAGAAGTGAGAATTGTTTCTTTTCTGCCATGGAGATAACCTGGGTAAAAATATTTGAGAAGAAACGATTATTTAATTGACCCTGCATTTGGTTGTGTGTAAAGTGAAGATGATGTTGATGCTAGCATTCTGAGTTTTTCAGAAGGACAACTTGAATGAGTTTAAAAGAAAATAAAAGTACCTAGGATAGGCAGGAAACCAAATTACCTGCAAACCAGGTCCCCCTTCCCCTGTTGAAACTTAACCTTACAAGAATAGGAATGTCATTTTTATTTGGTATTGTATCTCCAATGTCTATAAGTAGTGCTTGGCATATTGTATTATTCAATAAATATTCATTGACAACTGAATTAATAAAGTAACTCTTAGAGCAATTGGCTTTATGACTAACGGAGATGTTGTCTTCTGTCTACAACTTACCTTCATGAGCTGAGCTGGACCTTATGTGAATGGAAGAGTTCTTTTTGTTTATATGCTAGCAGCCCAGTGGAAGTTAAAGAAGTCATCAGTACTAAAGATAAACAAAGTGATACTGAAAATAAACAAAGTTGGACACTAAAGTGGTAAAAGCACATTTTAATTAGTAATAAACTATTACAATAGGGAAGCTTCAGAATGTGTAAAAAGTGACAGGATGATTTGAAGAGAGAATGAGAAAGTAGGAAGGGGAGATGGCAGAGACTTGAACAGAGTCAGGGAAGTGTAATTGGCAAAACACTGAAGCATGGGGACCTTGGTCCTTGTGAAACCCATCTGGGCTTGTTAACTAGCATTTATGGAAGTTGGACACCAACTTCCTAAAAGAAAATGGAAGGTAAGATGTTGGCTGGAAAAAACAGTGTATTCTGATAGTCCTGAGTTTCCCAGGAGGTATTTAAGGGATCTGGAGTTGCCACCCAGGGATGTTAGAACTATGCTAGTATTTGCTCAGGTCTTTTCATAAATGGAGGTTTGTTGGGTAGGGTGAACAAAATCATTTGTTCAGGTCTGCTTGGAGGAGTCTGAAATCGTGTTTGGTCAAGGACGGAAATTTGTCAGTGGCCTTGTTTACTTTACCATGGAAACAAACTTTATTTTTTGGTCCATATGTTTTTCCTTTCCTTTAGGGTCACAAAAAGAAAGAAGTCCAAATAGAAAGAATCTGTCTTCCAAAAATCTGGTGCAGAGCAGGCTCAAGTCTCCTATTCTGTGTGTCCTTTTTCCCTTTTCCTTTACAGAAGCTTTCTAGATCCTTCTGGAGGAAGATCCTTTCAAGACCCCTTTCAAAATAAGAGGCAGTTCAAAACCTGTTTTTAGCAAATCAGTAGACTATAATTCTTCAATAGAAGATATGTGATAGAGGTAAAAGACTGAAAGAGATAAAATTCTCCAAGAAAAGACAGCAGGAAATAGCTTGTTAATCATCTCAGCAAACATTACCCTTCTTGGCATGGTTGTCCAAATTTTTGTCCTTGATCAGTATCCTAAATTTTCCACTAAGGTAGGTTTTTTCAAGAGAGCCTTGATTACCCTGGAAAAGCCAGGGACCACAATAAGTAGAGTGGTAAAAGGAGGGAACAAATCACAGGCATGGGAATGGGTGAATGCTTAGCAGCTGTAATCTAAATCTGTTATTTAGATGGAACCCTGGTATTAGAATTGAACCACTGACAATGCTTTCTGCCCTTTGCTTTTTGTGTAAAACGCAGGACATTTCTTGCAGTAAGTGAAATCACTTTGTATCCTCTTTGTCTAACACCTTTCATTGGCATAGAAGGGAGAAGAAATAATTTCTCCTCTGACAACTTACTTGAGAGAATGATTTATCAAAATAGGAACTTGGTTTTGGTTTTCACCCTGGCTGGGTTCCCCATGCATATTTGTCACCAAGGATTATTTTGTCAAAGCTTCAAGTAGATAGGGAAATCATGCCAACCGTTTTTTTTTTTTAGTTGCTTGCGAATACTCAATATGGGACACCAGAGATGGTTCAATAAATACTGACTGTCCAAGAAAACTGTTTAATTTTAAGTAATCTCTCTCTCTTTCTCTCTCTCTCTTTGTTTTTGTTTTTGTCTTTTTTTTTCCCCTGAAGCTGGGTTCTTTCCTTCTTTTCTGTCTTGCTCTTCATCTGTCACTACTCATTTTCTAACACTGGAATTACAAGCTCAGCCCTATAGAGGTCAAAAGTAATCTTACAGAAGGTGAAAAAGGGCAGGATCTTGGAAAGCCTTTTATGTATCTCTTATATTTGCCAGAAAGAAAACAGGCCACTGAAGGCCAGGGCTCTTTTTCTATCATAGCTCAGACAAATTTAAATTTAATAAAAGTTTATGCTTTTCTTAGTAGGTGAAAGACATTGGAAAAGGTACCGTGATGGATACAAGTAAAAACAAGACTAGAGTTTTACAAATCTGAAAGAGTGAGCAAGATAGAAAAGAATGTTCAAAGCTGCTTAGCTCTGAACTAACTAGGTAACATAAAGGAGGTATAAGCAACATAAAAGGAGTAATTCTTTCCAGCAAGGAGTGAAATTTTGTTAAGGAGACTAAACTATACAGTGACTATAACAGCAGAATGTGTATGATCAGGTATTAGGCATTTAGTAGACTGCAGCTATAATACATCCCATCCTTCCACTCATAAGCAGATACATAAAAACATATAAATCTAAAATGGTTACCATCAATTTTTGCAGCTTCTGTATGCGGTAAAATTCTCTTTTGGTAGCAAATATTTCAATATTTATAGATTTTCTATTTATCCTCTCCGCTGGTCAGAATTGTATTGATTTTAAGTTGATTTAATCCTTAGGTATGATTTGTTCACAGCAGAAAGTAAAACAACTTGGTTAATTTAGAACTCTGCTTACGCTCATTCTGTTCTTGTTTTCCTACCTGGAAGGAACTATTTCCTCCAACTTCAATAAAACACTGAAATTTGTACATCCTGTAAATAAAATTTAGTCAGTGACTAAGACAAGTTTATGAAGTGTTAGAAAATTAGGTTCTTTCAACATGATTATTCACTTAACCTTAGGTTATGTTTTGTGTACAAAGTGTCTCCCCTAAATCTCATGTGTTAAGCAAAGCAAGAATGAATATACGAAGCTAAACTGATTAGATGGTGATAGCTGTAACCTCCCACGTCAGTGGATTAATCCATTTGATGGAGTGATAATTTTAAGAAATTGCTAAGATGGGGTGTGGCTGGAGCAAACAGGTGACTGGGAATGTGCCCTTGGGGTTTAGATCTTGTCCCTGGCTTCTTGTCCTCCATCTTTCCCAGCTGTGTGACTTGAATAGCTTTCTTCCTCCACACCTTTCCACCAAGATATTCTGCCTTACCTTAGGCCCAGAGCTGGCCAACCATGAACTAAATTCCAAAACAGTGAACCCCCAATACATTTTTCTCTTCTAAGTTATTCTTGACAGGTATTTTATTTACAGCAACAAAAAGCTGACTGGCATACCTTAATATCAGATTTATAGATGAAGTCTCAGACATCTTGAGGTGTTGACATTTCTAGATTTTGCTGGCCAATGTGCTGACAAAAACATGTGAATCTGTGTGAGAATTCAAAGTTTAGGTGGAAATTCTTGACACACGGATGATGGTATGGGTGAACTGCATAATGAGAGATTATGATTGGTGGTCCAGATTTGAGTTTTCCTCGAGGGATGGGAGAATGGTGTTGATGAGATGAGATACCCTCTGTGGGAGGAAAAGTACAAAAGCAATAGGAAAAGCAATAATAAGGACAGCTAATCTTCAGTGAGAAATTATTGCATGATAACATTTTATTGTATTGTCCAATTTACCAAATTAATGCGATGTCTGTGTGTGTGTGTGTGTGTGTGTGCGCGCGCGCGCATGTGTGTGTACATACAGATTTATTTCTTGGTGGTACTGGGGATTGAACCCATAGCCTTATGCACACAAGGCAAGTCTCTACTATTAAGCTGCAACCTTGGCCATGGAGTAGATTTTTATCCACATTTTTCAAGTGATGAAACTAAAGGTCACAGCTAATAAAGACAGATTTTCCAAAGACATAAAGCTAATACTTTTCAGATTTGGGACCAAATACAGTTGACTCACATGTCCCCATGTGCCTGGAACTTTCTTGATTTTAGTATTCACCTGTCACAGAAACCTCATTCCCTATAAAACTGGGACTTCATACCACATTAAGTAGTAGTACCCACAGCTGCTGGATTCCAGAGCTTAAGCTTCTACTTGACGTGGCATACTGCTCAAAGAACCAGAAGTGGAAACTATGAAAATATTAATAATTTAAATTATTATTTAAGTCCACACTTAACACTGTGTCTGAATAAATATATGATCAATGAATATATTGGAATTTAGTAAAATTATTGATGACAACTAATGACTAGGTGAATGAATAGGTGACAGGATGAACAGGGAATTAGAATATCCCAGAACATCCCAAAACACTCCAGGAGAGAGCTCTTAGACTGGGAAAATCTGTGTTGATATTTGTTTTGTTATGTTAGGCAAGGGTGATAGTTGTGGAAAGTTACGGTCATGAAGAACTTTAGGATGAAGGCTTTAATGACAGGGTCACATGGAAGCTTATACACATCCAGGAGAGAGTGAGGATAAATGAATAAAGGCAGCTTCTAGTTGTACATACCAGGGAAAAAGCTCTGGAGCCAGGGCCGGATGCAGAACCAGTGAGTCCAAATTATGTCTCCACCCTCCCTTTGATTAAAACGAAAGTTTACTCAGTTAAAGGAAAGGGAGGGATTCACTGAAGAACATCAAAACTGAACACTGAACAATAAAAGGAATGCTGCAGGTGGTCTTCCTGACTCCAGAATGGTTGGAAGCTGGAACAGAAACTCAGGACTTAAGAATGGAGAGACACTGGAAACTCAACCTGTGTGAAACATAACAGCATTAAAAAGATGAAGCTGTAATTCTTTCATTCTCTCCTTGCCTTTTTGAAGCTGCAATCTCTTGTTCTATTAAAGGTAGATGACCTGAGCTGCTGAAGCTCTTCTGATGTGTCCTAAGTATGTCATCCTTATTCCTAACAGTCTGTGCTCTCACACATAGCAGAGCAAGGCTGTGGAACCCTATTCTTGTCCTAAAACTTACCGTGCAGCTTAGTATTTCTTTTGACTTTTATTTTGCAAGTCACCTTGCAAAATAAAAGATTTTTCTACTTATTTATTTCACTTATTTTGTTGATGTGCAGTGTAAAAACTTTCCCCCATGATTTTCTCTCTGCCACTGGAAAAGAAGCAGTATTGCTTTTGCTACTGGAGAGGCATCTGTGCTCTATCTTGTCTATCACTAATAAACCCCCAAGCTCTGTTCTCATTTCTGAGCCACTAATGTCTACTAATGATTTCAAGTCAGTATGCACACAGCTGGATATTCAAACCTCAGGTTAAATTGTGTTTTCCGACACATCACCTGTTTGGAGTTTGAAAGTAAGACTATATTCAAGAAAGAGGAATACGCAGTAATGAAAAAGTTCACTCCATTGACCTAACTGCTACCAGACCCTTAGGGGAACAATGTTTCCCTTGATCTCTGAAATCAACCTATACAAGTTTCAGCTCCTGAGGCATGTACCACTACAGTTACTATGCGTGCTGTTTAAACTTCTGCAAAGCCATTTTTCTTAAAGGGTAGGAAAATTGTTTGTGGCTAAGTTGGGATTGGTTTGATTGCCTCTAATATAAACATCACTGAATTATATTTTCTTACAGGACCAAGTAACCTAAGAACCTCAAATCAAAGAGGAAAGCAGATTGATGAGGCACAATAGAATTTTTAAAGCTAAATTGAGTATAATAATAACAGCTTTCAGAAATTATGAAAATGTCAATGCCAGGAAATTAGTTCTAATGCAAGATAAGCCATGGAATCTTATTGAAAAAAGTCCCATTTGAACATGGAAAATTTAAATATTGAATGCATAAGGAGAAACACAAGGAAATCACAGAGAGCCATTATTAGTTTTTTGTATTTTTTGACATAGTCTTATATATTGGAGAGAATTGTTGTTACATATTTATGCATATATAGATATTGACAAAGTAAGTTAAGGCTGATCCTAGTCCAGGATCTCACCCACTTCATCCATTCGCTGATCTCATGTCTCCTCTAAATTAACTCCATGCTATAGACAGAAATGAGCATAAACATATAATATTGAATTTTGAAATTTCTGAGTTTCTCTGCCTGCCTGTGTATAGTTTGGCTTCTCATTGTGTTCCCAGCTTTATTGATAACCCCGTTTTTCCCTCCCTCCTGTCCTTGCCTCCCTCCCTTCTTTCTCTACCTTCATAGTTATGAAGCTTCCCCAGCTTATGTGAAATTTCACCTTTGGTGAGTTTATTAATTAAACTTAGCAAATTTCCATTCTATCTTTGGTTTTATTCTAGCTTGCATGTATCAGAGAAAACTTTTGCCTCTTAAGCCCTGTGGTTTTGGTATATTTCATTAAGCATATTTTTTTCCTTTTCCATCCATTTAGCTTCAAATGTCATGATATTGTTCCCTCTAATAGCAGAGTACAGCTACATTTTATGTATGTTTTTTAATCCATTCATCCAGCAAGGGGAATCTGGGCTGTTTCCATAGTTCAGCTATTGTAAAGTGAGGTGCTATAAACATTGATGTAGCTGTGTGTCTGTAGTATGTAAATTCTAGCTCTTTGGGGAAAATATCCAGGAGTAGAATAGCTGGTTTTTATGGTGGCTGCATCCCTAGATTTTGAGGAGTCTCCACTCTGCTTTCTACTGTGGCTGTACAAGCTTGCAGTCCCACCAAGAGTGTGATAGTGTTCCTTTCTGTTCACAACCCCTCCAGCATTGTTCACATTCTTCATTTTTGCCACTCTGGAGTGAGGTAGAATCTCAGTGAAGGTTTGATTTGCATTTCTCTGATTGCTAATGATGTAGAACATTTTCTTATATATTCATTGACTTTTTGGACATCCTCTGTTGAGAAGTTCTGTTTAGTTCCCTAGCCCATTTGTTGATTAGATACTTATGGTTTTGGTGTTAAGTATATTGAGTTCTTTGTATATGCTGGATATTAGTCTCCTGTTGGAGGCATAATAGGCAATGATTTTCTCCCATTTTGTAGGTTCTCTCTTGACACTTTTGATGAATTATTTAGCTGTCCAGAAACTTTTCAGTTTAATGCCATCCCACTCATCAATTCTTGACTTTAATGTTTGCACTATGACAGTCTTGATAAGGAAGAAGGTGCCTACACCAATGTGGTGGAGTGTTGATCCTATATTTTCTTCTAATAATTATATAGTTCCTGGTTTAATCCTAATTCTTTGATCCATTTCAATTTGATTTTTGTGCAGAGTGAGAGATAAGGATCTGATTTCAATTACTTCCATATGGCTGTCCAGTTTGTCCAGCACCATTTGTTGAACAGGCTGTCTTTCCTCCATGCTATATTTTTGCCCCCTTTGTCAGATATCAGATGGTTAAAGATGTGTGGGGTTTTCTCAGTGTCTTCTGTTCTATTCCATTGATTTTTATGTCTGTTTTGATGGCAGTGCCATGCTGCTTTTGCTACTGTAGCCCTATGGTATAATTTCAAGTCAAGTATTGTGACACCTCTTGTTTTGTCTTTCTTTCTTGGTAATGTTTTATCTATTCTGGGTTTCTTATTATTCTAAATGAATTTGATAATTGCTTTTTCTATATCCATGAAAAATGTCATTGGTATTTTGATGGGGATTATGTTGAATCCGTACAGGGCTTTTTGCAGAATGGCTATTTTAACTATATTGTGTCTGCCTAACCATGGAATGTTTTTCTGTCTTCTCAGGTCTATTTCAACTTCTTTTTTAAATGTTCAATAGTTTTCATTGTAGAGGACATTTATATCCTTTGTTAGATTAATGCCCAAGTATTTTATTCTTTTTGAGCTTATTGTGAATGGGATGGATTTCCTTATTTCTTCTTCAGCAGGATTGCTGCTAAAGTATAGAAAAGCTATTGATTTATGAGTGTTGATCTTGTAACCAGCCACTTTGCTAAATTCATTTATAAGCTCTAGAAGTCTTCTGATTGAGCTTTTTGTGTATTTTATGGAGAGGATCATGGCATCAGCCAATAGAGATAATTTGACTTTCTCTTTTCCTATTCAAATTCCTTTGATTTCCTTCTCTTGTCTGATAGTTCTGGCTAGGGTTTTTGAGGACTTATGTGATTAGAGTGGTGAGAGTGGACAGTCTTGTCTTGTACCCAAATTTAGTGGGAATGATTTCAGTCTTTCTCCATTAAGTATAATGTTGACTATGGGTTTGTCATAAACGAGAGAGCCATTATTTACAATAAGTAAAAAAAAACCAAGTACACTGTATTGGTTATAGATCTTAATGCAGAATACTTTGCCTGATTTTGTTTCATTGCCTCTTTTTCACTGGGAGCCCTGTCTGATTATTTGGGTAAGTCTTATGGGTGAATATCTTTGTGTTTTCTCAGCAGAGAACAACAGTTGCAATATGTAAATAGGGTGTCTCTTCCTTTTGGATGCCTTGGGATATGTATAATAGATTAAGTTGGCTTTGTGCAGAGCAAACAGGTCTGTAGTACCAAGAATATGAATAATGTCAGTTTCCATAATTGCTAACATCTGGCTTTCCATAAATCTGTTAAATTGCATGGAAGCAGAATTAGATTTCTGTGTCATAAGTAAAGCAATTACATGGAACTCCGTAGGCAATATGGTCTTATATTCACTGTGAAATCCTTTCATTCTGGAGAGGTGAAAGAAAATCCTGCTTTTGCACCCTGTTTTTATTATGCATACTAGGTATATTTGTCTTTATGGCTCAGTTTTTTTTAAATTTATGAGAGGAATACACTGCTAGTATGTTACTTTGTAAATGCAAAATACCGAATATTTGAAAATTATATAATACTTGCATTAAGTGCCAACTTGGAGATTATTTCAGCGGAGATCATAAAGTCCTTTTGTAGACACTGGTAGTGGATTGGTTGAAATTGTACTTTCAGAAGATTTCTGGAGTGATTTGTTAATGGGTCTTTCTACGGCCCATTTTCTCAAGTATTTCACAGAAAAATAAAGTGCTTTTCCTGGAGATGGGCGCTATCTTCCTATTTCAGTATGTTACTATTTTATTGTATTTATCCTACTTTAAACCATATCCAAAGAGCTTCACCTACGTGAAGTCAATAAAGTGTTTCCTCTAAAGGGCAGGCTGTAGTTGTGTCTTGCACTTACTGAATAATCTAAGGACCAGATTTCAGTAAAGTAAGCTTTATAATAGTATTAATCCGTGAATTTCCTAAATCTGGGTAATGCGATTTAAATAAATACATTGACCATATACAGTGTTTTTTATTGTTGCTGATAGTAGTAATAATAGTATCATCATCATCATCATCATCATCTGGTCCTGGGAAGAGAAAGAGAAATGAAATATTTTCCCTGTGCTCAATGATCTCATTATCTATGGATATGGGCACATTAAACATGTAACTCCTTGGATCTGATGCTTATTATAGAGTTGTATATAATATAAAGATAAATCTAAATCTGTAGTGAAAGTATAGCAGAATGAACGATGGTGATGGTTAAGCTGGAAACCTGAATTTTGAAGGTTGATTAGGACTGGAAGTAGCAGAATAAGGAAAGTACTTATAATTAAATTATTTATGTCCCATAAGGATAAAACAACATGTTCTAAGACATAAACATGGATAACATAGAAGCAAGAACATAGCCTGCTTTTAGTCTTCTATTAGGTGTGTGTGTGTGTGTGTGTGTGTGTATACACACATGCATATTTTAGTTGGCAAATTAAAATCATATATAGTTATTTCATACAATATAATATTTTGAGCTGTGTATGTATTGTGGAATGGTTAATTTATGCATTGCTTTACATGTTTTTTTTGTTGTGAGAACACAAAATACAGTCACAGCAATTTTCAAAAATATATTTTAACTATAGTCACTCTGGTGCACAATATAGATCTCTAACTTATTTCTCCTGACATTTTCTATTTATTGCTTTTGAAGGATGGACAGAAGATAACAACTGAAGTGTTAGGGGCTTATTTGATATGCACATAACTTGAAATTTCTATCATAAGCATCTGAGAAATACTGAAAGGTGGTAAGCAGAGGAGTAACCTGGACAGCTTGCTTTTAAAAATGCCACTGTCCTGTGGAAGATATTTTGAGCAGTAGTTCTCATCTGGCTGAACAGAGCCCAGATGTCTGGATGCTACTTTATACCAATTTAATCAATTCCTAGGGGTGGTAAGTCTGAGCACCGGTAATTTTATAAGTCTCCAAATATTTCCACTCTTTTGACTGTGCCTACAGTCAAAAATCACTACATAAGAATGGCACATGGCTGGAGTCAGTATTGAAGGCCAATGCTATAGCCTCTCAGTAATGAATATGAGGATCTGAACCAACAGTTTGAAGAAACCTGAAATTTCTTATTTTGTTTCATAGGTAGTCAGACATCTGTCATTCTATCTATCCATCCATCCTATCTATCTCCTAGATAGGCAAACTAGGTCATAAATGTAATCATAGAAATATGACTGTATATTTGTAATTGTTACTATCAGGAAAGCCTAAGGGTAAGAATGAAGCAAATGTGTGCATTTAGTGTTGTTCCAAGGTAGTATATACCTGAACACTAAGCTGTATTCTGCCAACTGTTATTGCAATTATAATTTGGGAGAGATTAGTAGTTATTGTGTACTGACATTATATTGACCAATGCTTAACTGTGAAAGTAGGGCTTGAACTGTTTCTTAAATGTTTACCTTTTTTAAATTAAGAAGTCCGTGGATTGGTTGATATGGTATACAGAGAGTTAGAGAGGCTAAATAATGTGTCCAAGGGCATTCTCTTGGATTGTGTGAAGTCACTAGCACATGGAAAGCACTCAGTTAAAAAGAAGTGCTTGGTTTCAAACATAGGTCCCCTGATTTCTTCATTCAGTGATAATTTTAGTTGGGAAGAGTTGGATTAGGGAAAGAAGAATGAGGAGATAAATGAGGCTTCTAGAAATGAGCATCATACGTCAATGCATTGAGAATGGAATGGACATGACCAGTGACACCGAGGAGGGAGCACGAGGCCTTACTGTGGTTGACTTAGAATAAGGCATCATAATTTAGGTCATTGTCACAGTTTTTAAAGGCAGAATCGTTGTCAATTAGCTAGGTCCAGGATATAATTCCTGGTCTAACATGTACTAACTCTATGACCAGTTTACCATTCTGTACCTCAGTCCCCCTTTTGTGAAATGAGAATAACTATTTCTGTCTTGTGATCATATATTATAACTCATGGAAAATAGCTGTGAAAATTTGTGAAACTATATATATCCATATAATTTATATTGTATATGTATATACATATATACGTAGACACATATGTATGGTAGTTGCAGTAAAATTGACATTATACCTTTGAAATAGCTTTGTGCACTTTCATGGAAGATACCATTAGCGATTTTTTTTAAAATTCAGTTTCATTATCCTTAACCAAATGTTTACAACCTTAAACATATTTGAAGAAGAATTTTAGGAAGCATAATAAGTTATTATAATATCCTACCAGTCCATAGGTATCAAGCTCACCAATCAGTAGTTTATTACCATTAGCCAATATAGATACTCCTATATCCTTCAATGAGTAGAAGTTACTGGCTAATAATATTTCATCTCAGTTTGAGGAAGACATTTCTTTAAAAAAAAGTTATTCAAAGGCAGAGTCTCCTGCCTTGTGAGGTAACAGATCAACTGTCATCAAGTAGCACAAACAAAGGCTGGACAGGTATGTGTCTGAGATTTTGTTAAGGTCGCTCAGGCTTTAACTGTCAAATGGGCTGCCTGGATTTCTGCTTTCATCTTTGGATGTCAATTAAAACAGCATAATCTATATCGGTCTTTTATGAGCATCCATACCAATACACTACCAGAGCTCTGATATTTTTTTTTGGAGGGGGGAGCACTATTGGCCATTAGGATGAAAGTATTTGATCAGGTAAAGAACCTGCTTAGAACTATTCCCACTTCTTTCAGCCTTGACATCAGGATATCAGGGCAATCTAATTGGGTTAGGTTGCCCTGATTTCCCACTCATTCCTACTCATTGGTTAATTTATACACATGTTTTCTGAAAGACTTAGGTCTACGTGGGGTGCATTCACAGTTAGTGAATTAACATTGTTTATAGCCACTGGATTGATGAGTTCTTGAGAATATCCTAAAGCCAGTTCATAGCTGTTACTGGATATTTTGGTAATTAGAATCAAGGACTTGTAAGTTTGGGTCTCAGACCAGCCACTTCCTAGCTGTGTGACAGTGGGCATGTTACTTTACAAACATCAGCTCCATTATATGCAAAATAGGGACAAGAATAGATCCTTTCACACAGAACTGCCTTATAGAGTCAAGGAGATCATACATGTGCCTCACCAACCACAAGGTAAATGCTCATTAACATTAGTTAACGTTATTGCAAATGATTATTTTCCGAGTTCCCTTGGTTAGATTCTAAAGTTCTGTGCTTTATTTATTGTAGACATTGATGAATGTGCCTTAAGAACTCACACCTGTTGGAATGATTCTGCCTGCATCAACCTGGCAGGGGGCTTTGACTGCCTCTGTCCCTCTGGACCCTCCTGCTCTGGTGATTGCCCCCATGAAGGAGGACTGAAGCGCAATGGACAGGTGTGGACCCTGAAAGAAGACAGGTGTTCTGTCTGTTCCTGCAAGGTGAGGCTCATGTGTTGCAGTAGAAATTATAACTGCTCTCTCTTTGCCCTCTGTGCCTCTCCACTGCTTTCCCGGTGGCTGTTGACCCACAGCTCTTCTGTAGTTCCTGACAAGGCTTCTCCTGTTCTAATCCACGGTGCAAGATGCTGAGTGTGGCAGGCAAATCTGCTTTGAATTGATTGTGCTTTAGTGAAAGGTGAGGCATGGAATTGAGGAGAGACTGTACAAAAGGGGAAATAGGGCAGAGAAGTCAGTGTTGATTCTCTACTGAGAGCCTACGGTCCCTTTAAGGTTGTTGGGTGAGAGGTTTAATGAGTGCTCACCTACACTGCTGATGAAAACAACTCTGCCTGGGCTGGAGTGGTGGCTCAGAGGTTGCTGGGCTTGCCTGGCATGAGCAAGGACCTGGGTTCAGACCCCAGCACCACATACACAATTAAGTGTCAGAGAAGCAAAGGACAGATGAAAAATAAATAAAATTGATTCTCTCTCATTCTCTCTTAAAAAAACAAACAAAAAGACTGCCTGAAATGATCTCCCAGATGAACCTGCTCATCTGCATGGTAACATCATACAAAAGGCAAGGCTCCAGTCTGGCTGCCAGTGGTCAGAGATGGGTGGACTTCTGTTCCGAACAAATTATAGTGATTGTGCATAGCCTCTTAGTAATTGATATCTTCTTTCTAATTTCAGTTGCTTAGAAAGGAGTTTAATGCTTATGAAAATTAAATTGTCATCACATGGCTTTACTTTATGGTTTGCAAAATGGGCCTATTAAAGTGTTTGATTTTCTTGTGCTTTATTTCTTCTTTTGTGCATCTCATGTATTTATTGTCATTTGTTATTGCTCCACTGTAGTTCCTGCTTGTATTTCTATGCCTCCTCAGATGAGACTATTTAATTTTAGGTTTATGGACATGGTAACCAAGAGAAATGACTTGCTTAGTAGCCTTTATGAGAGGCTACTAAGGCTACTAAATTAATGTATTCCCTAGACACAGAGAGGAATGAGCCTTAAGAACCCATCCATCTACCTTTAAGTCTGCCACACCTCAACATACCTGAGATGATCTGTTCAGTAGATTTTATATTACCAAGTACATATCTCATAGTACCTTTTCCCCTTTACACTTAAACCCTAGTTCCACATACAAAATTTTACGTTAATTTCTTCCATTTATTGAGCACCTGCTATATTTCAAGCATCATACAGTTAAAAAAAAACATCATGTTTTATACTTATAGAACAACATAAATGAAGAAACTGAGTCTCAAGTCAAGTATTTGGCCTAAATAGGGCAGATACAAATATCTAAGTTAAATCTTAGGCAATCGTATATTATACAGGAACTTGAGTTCCACTAGCTTGCCCCAAGATTGATAATTTTTTCCATATTTTCAGATATCTGTAATGCTCTATGATTATACCCATTGATATCTTTAAAACCAATTAGGCAATCTGTCAAACTTATCTGTTTGACGTCAAACTGTCCATCCAATACTGTTAGTGACTAGTGAGGCATGCTCTCAAAAATGGTTTACTTATTAAGTAAAATATGTAGTAATGTAGTGCTGACTCAAAAGACAAAAGATTTTAAGAGAAAGAAAAGCATTATGGGTTAGTATACTTGAAGAGGGAAAAGGGAAGATATTGGTAATAGGTTCTTGTTCAGCCAGCAAAACAGGGCTGAATTTCTTTTTTGAGAAAGAATTGTGTTTCCAAAGTTTTAAGGATGGTCACAACATGAACCAAAGTTCTTTTCAGGCCTTCCAGGTCACCAGACCCTGTAATAGGCAACTTTAGTTTCCTGTTGACTACTGTGAGACCAAGCTTCTTTTTTAAGTTTGGATTTCATTTCAGTCCATGATAAAGCAGGCAGCTGACCAATCATTAAAAATTTCCCAGGGCTTCATTAATTAACTGTGTTAATAATCAAAGCAGCCTGATTTATTCTGTTTTGGCTCCTAAGTTATCTCCAAAGTCTTAGGAGAATTAGACTGAAATTGCCACAGGAGATGAGTAATTCTTGTAATCTTATTTTGTTAATAAGATGCACCTCTATTACCATCACCATCTCCTTCTTTTATGAAAAAAGTATTAGGTAGATTTCTTTACATAAATCTTTTTGTTGCTGTTGTTTTATTTTCTAATTGAATTCATTACCCTTTTATGCATAGTTTCCCAGGGGTGGTGGGGAGAGAGAGGACATCGTTTTAGGAGCTGATAAAGAACCTCAAATTTGGGCTGGAGCGGTGGCTCAGTGGTTTCGGCGCTTGCCTGGCAAGCACGAGGACCCAGGTTCAAACCCCAGCACCACGTACACAACTGGGTGTTGGAGCAACTAAGGCCATGTGAAAAACTAAATAAAACTGTTTCTCTCTTTCTCTCTCTCTCTCACTGTCCTTCTCTCTTTAAAAAAAAAAAAAGAACCTCAAATCCATTCTGTAAGTCATCCTCATTAAATGAATTAATTGTGACTCTCCTTCTTTGTTTTTATCATTTAGAGTCCAAACTGACCCATTCCAAGTTTGTAAGATATATCTCCAGTGCTTAAGTATTCAAATGGACAATTATAGTGGCATCGTCTTGGAGGCTAGGACACAAAATCAAGATTAGAGTATAAAGTGTTGTGTGTTTAGACATATCCTTGATGCTTTAAATTGAAATAAAAACAAATCACACAACAGCAGAGTCACACAAGCTAACAAAGGGTCAAGGCTCACTATTGAAAGAAGCAGAATCAAAGTTCTTGTGAAAACACATCCCCTCATCCTGCTCCCAGGAGTCAATATGCTAGGTTAGTAAGTAGTGTTTGATGCCAGTTGAAAGAAAGGTCTTGAAACATGTCCACAGATCAATGAAGTTGAATGATAAAGCTATGCCAGTACACACGAATTTGAGGTTTTGTTTAGATTCTATGTGTTTCCTTGCTGGTAATAAGGATTTGTGCATGTTCAGATCACTTAGTTGGTTGGGTACCAGGAGATTGTTAAACTGCTTGGAACCTATGTTCTTCCAGCATTATCTAGATTATAGAAAAACTGGTAAAAAAAAAATAAAAAAGTTGTCTCTGGGTTTGGTACACAAATCTCTCAATTATAGCCCAACCTCTCTTTATAGATACACACCAGTGTGGCCTTTCCACTCATAAATTTGTCTAGGGCCTATGAAAGTTATTTTATTTTATACTTGGGTTGCACGGGAACGTAGACAGTACCTAGATTTATTAGTTTCTAGGAAATGTAGCATTTATTATGACTAATTGTGTTTTTGTTGGGAATCATGGAGATGGAGAAGGAAACGGATACATAATTAACCACCTGTCACTCTGATAGTGTCCCGAGCCATTTAGAAAATTAAAGGTATAAGAGAATGCAAAAGGAAAAAGAGGAAGGATTCACGGAGATGACTCAGAAAAAGATCTTAAAGGATAAATTTAGCTAAGGATAAATGTGGAGGAAAGCAATTCCAAATAGAAGGAACAGCAACAGCAAACATGCAGAATCATAAAAATATGTGCTGTGCCTAAACATCTGAAGAAAATGATGCAATTAGAATATTAGGGGCAAAGGATTGCAAGATAATTGTTGATAACGAGCCTAGACATAAAGGATGAAGATAGAGCAGGGCATGGAATTTAGACTTCATCCTTAAGGCAGTAAAGGATCATGATTGGCATACCCCAATCAAAGTCTGATTGACAGCATCAATCAGACCTTGATTGATGAGCTTGAAGCTAACTAGAGACAGCTTCTTGGACTGAGATAAAGGTTCAGGGAAGTAAAGTTTAAAGCTTGAAAGATGAATAGAGAGATAAGATCACATGGGAGAAAATACAGAAGTGAAATCCTGTATTCTGATGACTGAATACAGGCTTGGCCTCTGGCTATGTCTTTCCTATTTTATGGGTAAAAAGAAACTCCATAGAGGTTTGTGACTTAACTGATTATTTTCCTGGATGAACAGAGTACAGATACCACTGAGGAAAAGAACCAGGGTTTACAAATCACGTTTTTTATGCACTTGATGCTAGCTTCTATCACAGCTACACCTACATGCACACCTGTACCTACACTTACTCCTATAGTAGACCACTCTTTTTCTTTCACTTTCTTCATGTTCAGCTGGTCATGGTCAATCACAATCCAAAAATATTTAATTGAAAATTCCAAAAATAAACAATTCATGAACTTTAAGTTGTCTGCTGTTCTGTGTGGAGAAATGAGTGCTTCATGCATCCTGGGATGTGAACCATGTCATCGTCCAGGATAGCTGTGCTGTAGATGCTACCTGCCCATTAGTCGCTTCATAGCCACGCTGGTTATCAGATTGACTGTTGTGGTGTTGCCGCGCTTATGTTCATGTACCTTTTGTGTGGTAGCCTAATGCTATATCACAATGTCATTTTTCTTCACTGCACATCATCCCATCATGTGGGCTTTATACTAAGGGTGAGTACATTACACTAAGATATAATGAGAGCAAGAGACCAGATTCATATGTTGTATATAGTGTATTGTTCTGTTTTATTATTAGCTGTTATTATAGTCTCTTACTGTGCCTAATTTAGAAACTAAACCTTCCCATAGATATGTATGTGTAGGTAAGAAAAGTAAATATGGAATTTGGAACTATCCCTGGTTTCAGATATCCACAGGAGTATTCGAATATATCTTCCATGGAGAATGGGGGACTACTGTGCTTTCTTTCTTTTTTTTTTTTTAAGAGAGAGGGACAATGAGAGAGAGGGAGAGAGAGAGAATCAATTTTATTTAGTTTTTCATGTGGCCCTCATTGCTCCGAGACTTCACTGTGTACGTGGTCCTGGGGTTTGAACTCATGTACTTGCCCATGCCCGGCAAGTGCCGTAACCACAGAGCCACCGCTCCAGCCCCACTGTGCTTTCATTAATAACTGGAAAATCTGGTAGAAGTAAGGGAATAAACTATGAAGATTAGAATTCACTTCTATGACTTCAGACTTTTGTTTTAAGTGAGTAACATTCATCCTCAAACTAAATACTAAAGACTAGAGTACAAAGTCTCGAGTTTTTCTGGGGACTATAGCTGTGAACATGGAAAATGATTCCTGATCTGTTATAATAAAGTCACACACTGCTGTGATAGCACAGAAAAGGAAAGCAAAAGAGAGAAAAGCTTGGGAAAGAGGCTATCTGGATGGCCAATTTCTTGACTTCATTTGAACTTATGCTCAAACTGAGAAAGCTAGCCATACTGGTGACAACTAAAGGACTCAAGCATCTCTTCCTCACAAGAGGAGAAGATACTGATCTGCCAGGAGCTGCCAGAAAAATGGCCTTTTCATCTTACTTGTACTCATGGTGTGACAAAGAGAGAGGAGTAAGTCTATGCCTTGGGCCAGGGTAAATAAATTAGCCTTCAGGTTCCTCCAATCTACTCATGAAGTTGTTTTACCTTGCTTTCCTCTTTGAACTCAATCAGGAACATCATCAGTACCTTCTTGTTTATGGTGTTTTTGATGGCAGAACTTGGATGTGCAAGGCTTAGCAACTTTGTTTAACTCCCAAACTTCAGAAATTTATTCAGAGTTCAGGGTCTCCATTTCTTTCTTTTTATTATTTTGTTTTGCTTATTTTTGGTGCATTATAGCTTTATATAATGAAGGGATTTGTTGTTACACATTCATACATGCACACATTATAATAATATAGTTAGTTCAATTCCTTTCCCAGCACTTCCCGCTTTTTCCTCCCGTTCTCCAGTCTCTTTTCTCCACTGGTCTCACCCTGACTATGTATGTATGTATACACACGCACATACATATATGTATGTATGTATATATATATATATATATATATATATATATATTGACTTTTCCAATTTTTAAATGTCTACATGGGGACTATCAGCATCTCAGGGGTGCAAAGTATACTATATAGTATTTATAATCTGCCTTTTATCTCCCAACCTCCCCTTTTCTCCACTGGCCCTCACCTCCCCCATAACCTTGCTTCCCAAGTTAATTTGTTAATCCATGTTTGATAGATCTATTACATAAAATTATCCATCTCTCACTCTTTCCTGTTTTACTCTAATTTCTTTCTTATTTTACAGTAATTTCAACAAATGAGAGAAAATATTCAACCTTTGAGTTTCTGATTTTAGCTAATTTCAGTTAGCATGGTATTTTCCATTTCCATTCATTTATAAGCAAAGGCCATATTTCCTTCTTTTTAATAGCAGGATAGCACTCGTGTGTGTGTGTGTGTGTGTGTGTGTGTGTGTGTGATGTCTATAGATATATATCTCAATATCATAATTTCTTGATCCATTCATCCAGTGTTGGGAATCTGCGTTGATTCCATAATTACATATTGTGAATTGTGCTGCTATAAATATTGATATAATTGTGTCGCTGTAGTATGCCAATTTTATATCTTCTGGAAAAAGTCTCAGGAGTAGGATCACTGGGTCATATGGTGGTTCCATCCCTAATTTTCTAGACTCCTAGAAAATTAGGAGTCTCCATACTGCTTTTCAGGGTGGCTGTACTCGTCTGCAGGCCCACCAACAGTGTACAAATGTTCCTTTCTCCCCACAACCTCTCTAGCATCTGTTAAGTTTGCATTCTTCACCTTTGCCATTCTAATTGGAGTAAAGTGAAATCTTAATGTAGTTTTCATTTGCATTTTTCTGATTACTAGATGTTTTCATATATTTAGTGTCCTTTTGATTTCTTCTGTTGAGAAGTTTGTTTGATTCTTTTGCCCATTTATTGATGGGGTTGAATGTGTTTTTGGTAGTAAGTTTTTTGAGTTCTTTGAATATTCTGGATATTAGCATTTTGTAACAGGAGTAGCTGGCCATGATTTTCTCCCATTCCGTAGGCTCTCTCTTCATGTTCTTGACTAATTCTTTATCTGTGCAGAAGCTTTTCATTTAATGGCATTGCACTTACTGATTCTTTGTTTTATTACTTGCACTAAGGGGGGATCTTTTTAAGGAAGGTGGTGCCATCTCCTATATGGTGAAGTGTTGATCCTATGTTTTCTTCTAACACTTTTAAGGTATCTGGTGTAGTTCCTAAGTCTTTGATCCATTTTGATTTGATTTTTGTGCAAGGTGATAGATAAGGATCTAGTTTCATTTCTCTGCATATGGCTCTCCAGTTTCCCCAGAACCTTTTGTTGAAAAGGCTGTCTTTTCTCCAAGATATGTTTTTGTCTGCTTTGTCAAATACCAGATGGCTAAAGATTTGTTGGTTTGTCTTTGTGTCTTCTATTCTGTTACATTCGTTTTTATTGATTTTGATACCAGTACCAAGCTGTACTTGTTAATATAACTGTATAATTTCGGATCATTTATTGTGATGTCTCCTGCTTTTATTTTTTTGCTTAGTATTGCTTTGTCTATTCTGTTTCTCTTATTCTTCCAAATGAGTCTAAGAATTGATTTTTCTATCTGTGAAGAATGTCATTGGTATTTTGATGGGGATTGCATTGAGTCTGCATAGCCCTTTTAGCAGAATGATTATATTAATTATGCCTCCATGATTTCCATCTCTATTTACCCAACGTTATTCTCCTAGCATGATGTTCAAAACCCTGCCTTTTAACTGTAAGAGACTGAGTGTTCTGCCATGCTAACTCCTCAGTTGATCAGGCTGTGTCGTTTTTCAATCAGTGCATCTGAAACTCGATTTGCACCAGAATCACCTGTAGGGCTGTGAAGCTTTAATCTCTGACTTCTCCCTGAAGTGTCTGGTTCAGGAGTTCTAGGTTGGAACATGATAATTTGCATTTCTAAATAGTTCCTATGAGATACTAATACGACTGCTTTGAGAAGTAAGAGAACTATTGCCTCAAGAATCCTTCTGGTCTCATTTTAGCTGAAGTATTTTTTTCTACCCTCCAGCATTCTCTTGATACAAGGGTGCATGGTAATAGAATATCATAGTAATAGAAGTCCAGATTGGGTCTAGATCCTAAGTTGTTATTAATTTCTTCATGGAGAAGTTCTTTCTTTTGCCTCACTGGGACTGATTTTATGGTTCATTAAAATTACTGTCAAAGGTATTTAGACCACTGGTGCTACTAAGAGAATACTAAGATACCAGTTTGTGAACTGTGTTGTGTGACCTGATGGCAAAATTAACACTTGGTTAATAGAAAAATTGGAATGCACAGTTTGATAAATTTGTGTATGAAAAGAGATCAAAATGTGTCTATGTTTATACCAGGAATCAACAGTCTTTTTCTACAGAGGAATATAGAGTAAATTTTTAAGTTTGAAGATCATAAAATTCTGCATTTACAATGCAAAAGCAGTCATAGACAATATGTAAATGAATGAAGGAACCTGTGTTATCATACATTTTTATTTTCAGAAGCAGGCAACAAACTGAATTTGGACTTTGGCATCAATTAGCCAACCTTTAGTTTTTGTTTTTATTCAGTTTATGTAAGTAATTTCACCCAAGTCCACTTATTTGATTTAAAAGTTTGAGAACTTAATGATCAAAATCAATAATAATAATAATAACAATGATATGAAAGCTGGCATACAGGTTCCCATGTGTTGACTAATCAGTGATAAAATGTATACTTTAAAACATGAAATCTATAATTTTTTCATGACATAATAAAAATAAATTATTTTCAATGTTTTTTTGTAAAATGTATGTTCCTGCTTTTAAAAATTCAGAAAAAGTTTAAATATTACAGTAATTACTGTTTACAGTCCAACTTTCATTATAAAAGTGAATGAAATGATTTAGCTTCTGGGGCAGAGGAGATTGAAAATAACATCTTTGGAATTTCAGTGGGGATCCTATAGCTGTATGACAAGAGGGACCACCCACCTTGGTGGGCTCCTTCTCTTCTCAAATGTGGTTTCCTGTGTGGATGTGCTCTTTGAGCCGAGTTTTCCTAATATCATTCTCATTTAATTCATGGAGCCACCTGTGACATTTTCATTATTAAAAATGGTTTTTCTTGACAGCTACCCTGTAATTCAAAGCCAAAGTGAACACAGCCATTGTTCTGAAACAAGGTAGAAGCTAAGAGGGGTCTACTTGGCATTTTCACATAATTGATGAGATAGAAAATGCTTTGTTTTATGCTTACCCTGGAGGCTAGCCATTCATTCTGATTCTTTTTTCTTTTATTCATCACATGGCAAGAAACCTGACATTCTGGTTGGGTCTCATTGCTGGAAGTGCAGTACAGTGTTCTACGGGGATTTATCCTCTTGTTTGATGCTGGCAATGGGCTCTGCCATGTTGTTTCCTGAGGCTTAGCACTTGTATGCTTGAGTAACACAGTCCCATGAACAATGGAGCTGATAAAATGGTTTCATATTGTTGCTCGTTATATTTCTTAGCTTCTGTAGGATAAAATAAATCCCCAGGGACTCACTTGGGGTCATGGCTATACAAGGTATATTAATGAATTAAAGTAATGTTTATGAGCTGCAAGTTAAAGACTTATAATTAGAAGATTCCAAGAAACTAGATACTTCTTTGTTCAAGCTGACTTAATTCTTTGACCTCTAGATTCTCTTGTTCCCTCTCTCTCTCTCTCTTTTTACACACACACACACACACACACACACACACACAAAACACAGAAGTATCTCTGTGTTGTATGTATAATCTCTCATTTCCTGATATTTTTGGAACACTATGACTTCTTTTCAATCTCTATGGGAGAGCCAATGATACGATTTGAGGGAAAACATTTTTTCAGACTCTGAAGTTATTTAGAAAGTCCTGTCTAATTCTGCATTGTTATGTATGAAGTAGATGAAGACCCTGAGGACAGGTCCAACAAGTTAGCAGATGTCATTTAGCTGTGAAGGAAGGCGATCTACTTCAGTGGATGACAGAAACAGCATTTAGAAAATAATGTGTCAGGCAGATGAGGTGGATCTAACAAGGTGAAATGCAGTAGGGAAAAACATCAGGTCGTGCATTTGCTGACCCTAAACAACCAACTGCACAGGACAGGGTAGGGTTTAATGAGGTGTTAGTCTTCATTGAGCTCAATACAAGTCAACACTATGAGATAACCAGTAAATAACTAAAATCAGGCTACTTTAAAGAACAACACTTTAAACAGGGTGATGTGAGTCCCGATTCAGTCTGTGTTACTGAAGACTTCTATTGAGTTCTCCCTTAGCCACTTCAGAAATTTCTATCCCACAATTTATCAGGATTAAATGTGATAATACATGTACAGGGCTCAGCACCTGTGCTCCAGAAAATAAGAATTCAGTGTATGGTAGATAAATGATGATAGAAAATACTCAAAACTGCGGAAGGAGAGGGTAACTGTGTCAGTGAAAGGATTGAAATGGTGTGGACAGGTCAAAGTTGGAGATGGCACCTGGAGCAGTGGGTCAGTGGTTACTGCACTTGCCTGGCATGCATAAGGATGCGGGTTCAAACCCCAGCACATATATAACAAAGTGTCAGAGCATTGAAAGACACATGAAAAACTAAATTGAAAAATGCTTCTGTCTTTTTCTCTCACTATCCCTCTCTCAAAAAAAAAAAAAAAGAAGAAGAAGAAGTTGGAGATGTTTAGGCCAGAGGTGAGACTACTCAATGAATATAGAGCTATCTTAAAAGAACTGAAGAGTTGGAATGTGACAGAAGGTATTGGCAGGTTTATGATCACCAAGAGGAGAAATAAGCCACAGAAGTCCAAGTTGTAATGTTAAGACATAAAGATGTGTGCTTTGTTTCCCACAGGGATGACTTCTTCAAGACAGGAGAGCTTCGATCCCATTATACATTATTTTTAAATATGGTTGCTATGAAGAAGATTGGCAACATGTCCTTTAAATACCTCCCAGCCCTGAGATTATTTATTTTTGTAAATATTTGGCAAAGAAAGTTATAGCCATACATGGTGACCACAAGTCTTATCTTATAGACATGAAATAAGACATAGTGCAGAATGATCAGCCGTATTATTTAAGTGCTGAAGACCTTTAATGCTTTATAACCATGAGTCCTCAACTGCTTCACGATGGAAGTGGTGTCCAGCCATAATATTTTCCAGTAATCAACCTAAAGGTTGTCTTACTGAAAAATATTTGTTTTAAAACCATAGGACCTGGTGGTACTTTCTTTTAGGTACTTCTACCTTGGATTAAGCATTTCTGGCTCTCAGTTAATTCTTTTGTATAATAAGAATTCCTATCAGAGTTGGGACAAGAATCAAGTTAGATGAGTGCCTTTGCACACATTAGGTGGAAAATGAAGTCACATGATTTTCCACTCAAGTGAGTGTTTGACCGATATGTATATTGAGCTGCTTAGTTTAACTATAATTCTTATTCAGAAATGTGATTTTTAAGGAAACACTGAGGAGAAAAGGAATTTTCAAAGAATGCATTGACTATGTTAAATTTAGAAATGTCCCTATTTTGACTTGGATGGCATTGTGGGGAAGGTCAGAGAAAGACATGCATCTGCTTTATGCAAAATAGAAGGTGGCTAGGGGATGGCAGAGGCTCTTTTTCATCAGCTCTATAAAATATTTATAAGGTTTGGTTTCTATAGTGTGTTTTTCCCATCATTTCCCTAATGGTTATACCTCCTTAACCTCATTTCTAAACAGGATGGCAAGATATTCTGCCGACGGACTGCTTGTGATTGCCAGAATCCAAGTGTTGACCTTTTCTGCTGCCCAGAGTGTGACACCAGAGTCACAAGTCAATGTTTAGATCAAAACGGACACAAGCTGTATCGAAGTGGAGACAATTGGACCCACAGCTGCCAGCAGTGTCGGTGTCTGGTATGGTGGTTTGCTGTACATGGTGTTATCTTGTCTTTTGGGAAGGGTTATAAATTCAGGAGTTTTAGACTTGGCTGGTTCCCAGCTGTTTCTATTATCATGCAGGGAGTTGTGGAGCTATGGCTAACTAGGGGGCATGTGCTCTGCCTAAAATCATTCAGTTGTACTTAAATACTTACAAGACAAAAACAGTACGTTTGAGGAACAGATTGGATCCAAGCAATATTAGTTTACAGCTCTTATTATTAAGGAAGTTCAGATCAAGAAAAACCCCTGCAAGATAAATCACTTTCAAAGTCTAGAGTGATACTTATAGTCTTTATAGAGCCAAGTTTTTATTTCATACTCATTAAATGTTTTGATATAAGAAGTAGTTCAAATAAATACCAGAGATCAAATGATACAGTCCTAGAATCTAATCTGTATTCTCTCATGTGCTAGCTTAGTGTGATCACTTTGGGAAGGTCCTATCTATTCATTGATCATTCTTTCCCTCAAATGTACGTAAGTATATGAGAAGCTATTTCATAAGACTCTTAGGACTTTTAAATAAAGTACATGAAGACAAATACAGTACTTGACACATAGGAAGCACTTAATATGATTGCTGTTTTACTAATATTTCCTACCTTAAAAAATACTTCAGATGCTAGACGTTCATAGATAAAATAGAGATTGTCTTAGATATTAATGTGGGGACATTAACAACATAATGAGGTTTCAGAAGGTCATAGAAAAGTTCATCTAGACCTAGTTCATTCTGTTTCAAATTAATACCTTAAACCATGATTTCTTAAGGATGGGAAGACTTTTAAGACATATTTATGTAATGTTTCATCTGTGAGTAGGTTTATAACTATGGAGAATTCCACCTGAGTCTGCTTGAAATGGAAATTCTTAGCTGGGTGTTTAACTTTGGTCAAATTATGGGTACTACGTGGTACTGTATGAAAACAAGCATTCAGAGAAATTGTCCTTGAAATTTTTATAAATTTTTCTGTTATCTCCAGGTAAATGTGCAGATAATCTTAATGACATAATCCTTCTTAATAACACCTAATATTGGGGACTGTAACTTAGAAATTTAAATGTCTCTATTTTTTTTTCAATTCTCATCCAAGGACACATATATCTAGTACAATTTGTTTTCATATCAGTCTGGAATACTACATATCTTTTTTAAGAGGTGAAGAATCAGGTAGCTGGAAGAATTGGTATTAGTTTTATACATGGAATTTTCATATAGAGAATTTCAAAAGCATGTCTTCTGTACCCAGTCTCTAAAGGATGACTTAATTTTTTGAAAAATAAGATGTTGAACATTAACTTAAAAATTACTTGAGAATAATGTGGGTCATATTTAATAAATATTTATCAAGCATTAGACTGTGTCAGACTCTGGACGATATAATAGTAAAACAGATAAAGTGTACATCTGTAAAAGCCTATTGTCTTGAGAGGCTGGTTGAATAACTAAAGAGCTATGAATGTAACAGTAAGTTAAGCATCATAACAGGAGAGGCTACATAGAGAAACAGAGAAACAGTTCTATCATAGGGAGGTCATTGGTGTCCCAGCCGGAGATGCTGAGACAAGCAGAAACTCAATTTAAACTGAACTGTTGAAAATATCAAATACCCATTCATGTTAAAAACATTTGAGAACTTAGGGAAGCAAAGGAACTTCCCTTCACTTTTTGAAGGCCATTTATGACAAATATACAGTCAACATTATACTAAATGGTGAAAAACTCAAAGCATTCCCACTAAATTCTGGAATAAGACAAGGTTGTCCACTCTCACCACTTCTATTCAATATGGTCCCCAAAACCCTAGCCAGAGTAATCAGGCAAGAGAAGGAAATCAAAGGGATACCAATAGGAAAAGAGGTAGTCAAATTATCTCTGTTTGCTTATTATATGATCCTCTACCTAGAAGACACAAAAACTCTACAGGAGACTTACAGAGCTTATAAATGAATTCAGCAAAATGGCAGGGTACAATATCAACACACACATATCAATAGCTTTCCTATCTGCCAACAATTCTGCCAAAGAAGAAATCAGAAAATCGGTCCAATTCACAATAACCTCAAAAAGAATAAAATACATGGGAATTAATCTAACAAAGGAAGTAAATACTTCTACAATGAAAAATATTGAATACTGAAGAAAGAAATTGAAGAAGACCTGAGAAGATTTAAAGACATCCCATGTTCTTGGTTAGGCAGAATCAACATAGTTAAAATGGCCATTCTGCTGAAAGTACAGATTCAATGCAATCCCCATAAAGATACCAATGTCATTCTTCACAGGTATAGAAAAAGCAATTCTCAGATTCATTTGGAACAATAAGAAACCCAGAACAGTCAAAGGACTACAAAGCAAATTAATTAATTAATTAACTAATTTAAAAAAGTGATAGGAAATATATCAATACCTGACCTGAAATTATATTATAGAGCTGTAGTGACAAAAACAGCATGATATTGGTATCAAAACAGGCATAAAAACCAATGGAATAGAGTAAAAGACATAGAGGCAAATCCACAAAAATTTAACCATCTGGTAGTGAACAAAGGGGGCAAAAATATTGTTTGGAAGAAAGAACTTATTCAACAAATGGTGCTGGATAAACTGGACAACCTTATGCAGAAAAAATGAAACTAGATCCTTACATCTCACCCTGCACAAAGGTTAAATCAAAATGGATCAAGGATTTAGGAATTAAACCAGCTACCATACAACTACTAGAAGAAAAAAATAGGATCAATGTTTCACAATATAGATGTAGGCACGGACTTCCTTAATAAGACTCCCAAATCACAAGAATTAAAACCAAGATTTTATGAATGTGATGTCACTAAACTAAAAATCTTCTGAACAGCTGAGGAATTAGATGAGAACATGAAGAGACGGCCTATAGAATGGGAGAAAATCATGTCCAGCTACTCCTCCTATAAGGGGTCAATATTCAGAATATACAAAGAACCCAAAAAACTTAACACCAAAAACACATTCAACAGAATCAATAAATGGGCAAAAGAATCAAACAGAAACTTCTCAACAGAAGAAATCAAAAAAAGGACAATATATGAAAACATTTTCAACATCTCTAGTAATCAAAGAAATGCAAATCAAAACAACATTGAGATGTCACTTCACTCTAGTCAGAATGGCAAAAATACAACAACAGATGCTGGAGAGGTTTTGAGGAAAAAGTACAACCAGTCTGGAAAGCAGTGTGGAGACTCCTCAAAAAATTAGGGCTGGAACCACCATATGACCCAGCTATCACTCCTGATTCTTTTCCCAGAAGATGTAAAATCAGCATACTACAGTGACATAGCTACATCAATATTTATAGCAGCACATTTTACAATAGCTAAATTATGGAACCTACTCAGATGCTCTCCACTGGATGAATGGATCCAAAACATACACAATGGATTTCTACTCATCTATTAAAAAGACTGAATAAAATCATGGCTTTTGCTGGTAAATAGATGGAAATGAAAAAAATTATGCTGAGTGAAATAAGCCAAACTCAGAGACTCAAAAGTTGAATGTTTTCTCTCATATGTAGAAGCTAGAGTAAAATAAGGATAGAGTGAAAGGTAGCCAAGTTTGTATAATAGACTTATGGAAGTCTGAAGAATGCATGATTTGGGGGAAACGTAGTTAACAAGGGGGAAGGGGGAGGGAAGAGAATGGACAAGGGGCAAATGGGGAGGGAAAAGGGGATTTACAAATATTGTATGTGATATTTTATTCCCCAGAGAAACTAGATAATGCTTACAGTGGCATTTAAAACTAGAAAATTTTAAAAATTTTCATATATGTATATATACATTAATATCTATAATGGGGGAATGAAACTGGAGAATGGGTGGGGGTAGGGATATTCTGGGTAAGGACCGGCTTCAAGTTACATTGTCATTACGTGTGAATGTATGATTTGTTTTGTAACAATCCCTTCATTATCTAAGACTGTGTTGCACCAATAAAATACATAAATAAAATGCAGTATCAAAATTTCACTAGTCACATGTTACATTTAAAAAAATTGAAATAGGTTTTCTGAAAATGCCCAGTATTAACTTTTTGTTGTTGTTTGTTGTCTTGTCTTTTTTGTATCGGGGATGTTACCCAGGGATGTTTTACCACTGATTTACATCCCCATTTTTTTTTTTTTTAATTTTGAGACAGGTTTTTACTAAACTGCTGAGGCTGGCCTCAAATTAGCAGTCCTCCTCTCTCAGCCTTCCAGCTTGCTGGGATTACAGGTGTATGCCACTGTACCTGGTTCCAACTTCATCTTAAAATCTCATGTTGGCAACTCATTTTATGAAGTTGTTAAAAGATTATAGTGCTTCACATACCTTTTTTTTACCTTAAGAGAAATTAATATCTCTTTATATGCTAGCCAGTATTTGGTATACATTATTCATTTTATTATCATTTACTGACCCAACTGTGCTAAGCATCAGAGGGAAAAAGAAACTAGCCCAAATCCTGAAAGCTCAAGACTTAATGTGGAATTATAATAGCAATTATGGTATAATCATAAGCATCATATTAAAGATAATGATGAACCATGTATAGCCCACCAAGAAGCTGACATAATTCATTTTGTGAACTACAGAATAGGCAGTCTGCAAAGGCATCCTGAAAGGAGATACCTGTACTATGTCTTCAAGCAGGAAACCCATAATGGTCCTAACTGGTAACTTTGAGAAGAATGGTGGAAATTACTGTGTTTTTTTACTCTCATAGGACTTTGGGAATAAAATTGTGCCCAGGAATAATAATGAGTCATTCTTGGCTTTCTCTCCATAGGAGGGAGAGGTAGATTGCTGGCCACTCACATGCCCAAATTTGAGCTGCGAATATACAACCATGTTGGAAGGGGAGTGTTGTCCCCGCTGTGTCAGTGACCCTTGCCTGGCTGATAACATTGCCTATGATATCAGGAAAACTTGCCTGGACAGCTATGGTGTTTCCAGACTTAGCGGCGCAGTATGGACAATGGCTGGATCTCCTTGCACAACTTGTAAATGCAAGGTAATTGGATGCCCTGAGGATATTCAGGCTTGCACAGTGTACCAAAGAACATCTGCAGGAGGTTCTGTCCTGGTATCTGAGTGTACAGATTCCATGGGGCATGGTGGAAACAGACTTTTACTTCTCACAGGAGGTTCATATGTCTGAATGGATCATAGCTGCACTTTGTATAAAGGCAGGTTTCAAATGAACATGCAGTAAAACAATCTCATTTGCTTTTAAATTATAAAACTCTTAACAACTGACTCAACACAATTATGATTGATTTAAGCTGTTTTGACATACATGTTAGAAAAAGAAAGAAAGGACGGAAGAAGGGAGGGAGGGAGGAAGGAAGGAGAGAAAAACTACCTCTTTCATCCTGGAAAATTTTATGAGTTCTTTCATGAAGCTGTCAATGATCAAAAATATAAGTGTTCTGTGAAGTGATTTATTCGGTTTAATTTTTGGAGTGCCCGTTGGGGGTGGCCTGCATTTCTTGAAGTGCTTGATTAATTGTTATTATTTTCCTGTTATTTTGGAGGGGTTTCCATAAAGCATCCTCATGTGTCTTTAAGGTTACAAAAGTGACCCCTTCATTCAAGGCTCACAAAGAGCTGTGATGATAGCCAATTTAGACCAGTAGGGGTCAAAATCTCTGCCAAAACATCTATTTAAGATGACAGTGCTTAAGCATATTAAAAACGCTGGTCTTCTCAATCCCATCCAGCCCTGACCCAGCTTTTGTATTCATGAGGGTTCTCAATTTGACTGTTTATGTTGTTATTAATGTGTATTTCTTTTTATTCCTTGGAAAATATCATTGTAAGATGCAGCCCCAGTAGTAAAAGGATAATATCAGACTTCACATGGAAAGAGAGCCATAGTACCATCTGTTCCATCAGCCACAGAAGACTAAGCAACCAAGATACATGGACACTTATATGATTTGATGATTTTTTGATGTCAGATTTGAGATTCAGTAAAGGGAATTATTAAGACATATTGACATTATTAAATGAAATTGATTCTTAGTGAATTTCTAAGAATTTGCACATCTAATAAATACTTTCTCCTTCTTAGTTATCTTGTGCGTATTGATCCCTAATACGCATACCTTTCAGTAACCCATCCTAGATTGGCCTTCAGATTCTTGTGATAATTTTGATTGGCATTGAAGTGGCAAATTATCATCCTTAAGAGATTTATTTCTGTGAAAGAATCTCATTTGAAATAAGTCCAGCAAATCTGTTGTGTAAAACCTGGAGTTAGTGGCTAGGCATGTCAAGCAGGCATTGAGCATAGGGAGGGCGATACATGGCGCTGCCAGTAGAATCCCAGCAGGAGGGACTCTGGAGGGCTGATCAGTGCTTCTTTAGCTTGTACTCCTACTCCAGTGCTTTTGTAGCATTTATTTCTAGTCGATTCTGAATTAAAATGCAGGTCATTTTGTATATAAAGATTGCAGACTTCTTGTTGACTTATGTGTCTCATTCGGTTAACACTTGTGTCCTTTCTGTACAGAATGGGAGAGTCTGCTGTTCTGTGGATTTGGAGTGTCTTCAGAACAACTGAAGCATTTAAACTGGAGTCATCACAGGAGAAAAATGGACAAAATGACCATCCAATGTGATGAAGAATAGGAGTTGATTTTTTTAGCCACAATTACCAAAGTCTCCATCTGAGGAAGGTGTTTGGGGGTTGCCTTTTAGACCTGCCACTTTGCTCATTCTTGCTAACCTAGTCTAGGTGACCTACAGTGCAGTGCATTGAAGTCCATGGTTGTTAAGAGAAGTTTTCCGTGTTGTGAATCACATTTCCCTTATCAGGTCATTTGCAAACACATTTATATGATCTCCTGGTAAATGTTGATGTATTTTTTGGTTTATTCTGTGTACAAGCATAATATAGACTCGGCACCATTTATTTATTTATTTTTCTTGATTTTTGGATCAGATTCTAAAAAAAAAAAAATAAAGTTGCCTGTTGTGCTATTGTCCCATCCATTGTATACTGTGAAATGTATTGGAAAAAATATATATGTGGAGTCTAATTGCATCTCACATTTCCAACTTTTGAACATACTTAGCCACTCATTCAGCTTAAACATGCTAAAGGCAATTATGATAGCTTAAAGGGAGGAAGGACCACAAACACAATTCAGTTCAATAATTATTTGAAAGAGGATACTCCTCTCCCTTCTGAAATAAAAAGTAAAAATGAAAATAAATCTTAACCTTCAGTTTAGAAGTTTAAAACCTTTATAACATTGAAAGCAAAATTATGTTTTCATTAGTTTTAGGCAAAATTTGCTAACTAACAAACAACTTTAATAGTTAATACGAGTAATCATCATAGTGCAGGATAATAATATCCCCACATTATGTAAGCATGCACTTGGGAATCTGGTCAACCAGTTCTTGGTGTTAGTTAATTCACAGCGTATTTTGGGTCTGATAACCAAGGCGCCTAATTCCTATCCATTCCTCTTTCCCACTAAAGCATATTGCCTTTCATAAGAATGAGGGGGACGTTTGAGAAAATCTACATGTGTGCTCAGTAATTACTTTAGAACAATGACTATTTCCACAAGAGCCAGTGCCATAATTTTAAGAGTTGAAGTTATTAAGTTATATAAAATGGATAAAATGTGTAATGACATTTTATGGGAGATGAGAATTCAATCTTAGGTTGTACCTTGAGATAAATCACATCTTGTACTGAATGGAGTTAATTCATGAATTTCTTCTCATTCTCCCAACATCAATAAGTCTTAACCTATTATGTTAAAATTAACACTAAAATCCTAACAATAATTATTAGTTTAAAATTATAAGCTTAAATCACTATTATTTGGTGTTTGTCCAGTGTAGATAATATTTTTGTGAAAATGAAGTTCATTGCATGAAATCAATTTCATGTAATGAATTATTATAAAAACAGTTGAAATACTATATCTGGCAAAGACTGATATCATGTGGTATATTAGAATAAATCTCTAGTTTAATTCTATAAGTGAAACTTTGGTGTGAAGAATTTAAAAATTTACCCTTTTGAGTATATTAATGACTATCCAATTTAAAAATCTTCCAGTATTTTTGGTAAAATAAGAAAATTTATAAGAATTGTTTGTGATTGTATATAGCTGGTATTTTATGTAATGGAACTACGGACACATGTCAAATCCAGCCTTCTCCCTATTTGGAAGGCAGATAGTTCCATTCATTAGCATAGTTATAGGGACAGAATGGCAGAGTTGGGTGGTTCCCACAAATATCTTATTGCTCAAAATGCCAAAAATATTATCTTACCCTGTGCAGAAAATTTTTGCTTATCTCTGATAGATGATGACTGAATACTGATGTGTATTTGGGAAGTGTTTCTAGTACTTTTCCAAGGAATTTTCAAATCCCAATAGTTTTGTTTGAATTTGTGTATGTTAATACTTTATTGCAGTGTCATTATGCCTCATCCTAAAATACTTTTATTTTACAAATACAATCATAAGACTCAACATTTCCTTCTCTCCATTTGATGATACCTAACAAGGTAAATTTAATCTGGGCCAATTTGATGAAAAAAATGTTAATGGTATTTAGTAGCACATGTTATTTTTTTTTTAAGAGAAAGGAAGTAGAAGGAGGAGGGGGATGAGAAGAAGGAGGGGCGCAGAATCAATTTTATTTATTTTTTTGTCTGGTTTTTGTTTCTTTGACACTTACTTGTGTATGTGGTGCTGGAGTTTGAACCCCGGTCCTTGCACATGCCATGCAAGTGCTCTACTGCCAAGCCGTCGCTCCAGTCTCTTAGTAGCACTTTTTAAACCACTACCAGCTCTTATCAATAAGGGATATATACCTATAAAACAATGGATGAGATGGATGATATTTATTTCCTAAAAACCAATGGCATCAAGAGTGATGGGGCACACTTAAAGTCCCTGTCTCTCAGGTTGCTGAGATGAGAGGAACACTTCAGCCTATGAGTTTGAGACCTGTCTGGACAACAGTAAGACCTTATGACCACTCCCCTCCCACATAAAATTAAGTACTTTATATGTAAGATCACTGCTAAACTCTACTCTGGAAATGAAAAGGTGAATAAAACAGATAACCATCATATGGGCCTTCAGAAGGTACTAACAATCTCTGAACAACCCATTCAGGATCCTCTGAAAGATGATACTTAACTACCTGAAATATCTTTTTGACCAAGAAATTTTAAAAGTTACTTTTTCAATGTTTGGGGTCTGGGGATGTGGTTCACTGACAGAACATTTACCTAGTATGTAGGACAGCCTGGATTCAATCCCTAGCACTGTAAAAACACAAAAATAAATATCTGGTACATCTCCTGATAGAATATGTTTAGCTACCATGCAATAATTTGCAGTGTAAAATTAGTTTCCATTAATGAGCCAAAGCAGTTTTTGACAAATCTATCTCCTTAGAGAGCACACCCATTGTCTTTACCACCAGAAGCACAAAGATGCTAACAGAAACATTGGCAAGAAACAATAAAAAAAAAAAAACATGAGCAACTGCAGCTATCCTTCCACTGTTACCAGTGTGAAAACATTCTGATTCAGGAGAGCAAAATACTGGGGGAGATGAAAGATCTATATGGGACATGTATTTATTAAACACAAAATTTGCTTCCTTTTTCTAGGTTGCATATGAACACATATATGGACACACATAACGTTTGTTATACATAAGTTGTTTATGGGTACATGTAATATTCATGTGCAACCTGCAATGCATATTTATATTGTACATGTTCTTATGCAGCATACATGTGTACATGCACACACATATCATAAGTTTCCTCTCCTGAACTTTCTCGGTCTGTGCTTATGTCACTTATGTACTTTCAATATCCATTTTCCTTATATTATGGTTACAATAGACTGGGTAAGGTTATGAACTGGGTATGGTTTTCATCTTGTAACACGAAACATAGTGCCTTGCACAGAATGTTTTCAATTAAATCTTTTAATATCAAATTCATATTTTTCATAATATAAAAAGTATCATGGAATGCTGAAAACCACCTGCCCTAGTAGTTTTCAAATGTTCTTAAGCAGTAACATCTGTTTGAAAGCAAAATTTATTCAGCTCTCCCCACCATAAAAACTGGATAAAGCAGAGTTTCTCTGGAGAGAATCGGGGAGGGGGAGAACATCTGGAACCCCTTCACACACCTGACCACAGCTCACAGCTTTCCAAAGAGCACAGTTGGAAAACCATTTACCTAACTCCTCAAATTTACTTCTATAGATGAGGAAAGCAGCACTCAGAGTAGCTAAGTGACTTGTTCCCAGAGTTTACAACTAATTAATCATAGAAAAATATGACTGTCTTTCCCTGTGCCATTCTGCTAAGATGCCAATTGTGGGTCCACATTCTGATATCAAGAGAGCTTTTCCTACTCCTAACCGGATGACATTAAAGACAATCGTGGATAAGATTATAGTATATGTTATTGTCTCTGTGTTCCATGTCCCTCCTGACTGTGATACTGTTTTACAAAAATTCTGATAATGATTATGTGAAACATTCAGATTACGAGACCAGACAGCATTTCTAAACCCAGAATTGCAATGAGTCATTTTGGTTAATCACCCCATCTCAGGCTTAATAGCAAAAACTTAGGGAAAATAAACAGTTTGCAAAACCAACTGCATCTTAAGATTCACACACACACACACATACACATCGGCACACAGTGAAATATGGCATTGAAAGGCAAATCCTACATAGATAGCCTGCTTTCTGATTTCATTATTCATTCACCATTTATTCTTTTATTAAGTCAGTGACAGTGTGGGAGACACTTCAAATACAGAGATAAGACAAAATTGGTCTCTGTGACACTTGTAACTTCATGTGCAAAAGAAATAAACTAGAAAATAGTTTCCTCAGTAATATAATATGCTCTATTAGAACTGGGAAGAGAAAAATGTGAAGTAAAAAACTGGAGAGGAACTGCAAAAATTCACTTTGGGGTGAAGTAATGAAGGCAAATCTCTGGAAATGGGAATGACAAGCAAGGAGAGACCTGGAGGAGGAAGGGTAGCCTCGTGTGCACAATGCTGTGGGACCATCTTTCCGGGTAAAAGAAGTAATCCCTAGGGACTGCAAGGTTGCAAGACTCCTGGTATGCTGAAGGTCATGAGCGGAGCCAAAGGCTAAGAAGTGAAGCCGCAAAGGACATGAGGCTGCAGGAGTCCACGCGATATGGATGTTGCAGGGTTTGGTAATGTGAAGGCCGTGGGCTGAGATCCTGGGAAGTTATTAGAAGATTCAGCTTGTCATCCATTCAACACATTTCCGCATTTATCAGTTTATCAATATTATTTACTACTATAAATACATGACACTCCTGCTACATACCCAGGAAGAATACCAAGGAGAATAACTATTTTTTCTATTGGAACTTAAAGTTCTGTATTGGGCTATCACAAAGCAAGGAAACATTTAGTAGATGACGTGTCCAGAAACAAGTTCAAGGAGCATATCAAAAACGGGATCTTTATTTTTCTTTAACACTTCCTCTGAAGTGTTCTCATTTAAATTCTTTTTTTTTTAATAGTGAAAGGGTCAGTGAGAGAGAGAATCAATTCTATTTAGTTTTTCACGTGGCTTTCATTGCGCCGGCACTTTGTTGTCTACTTGGTGCTGAGATTCGAACTCGCGTCCCTACATGTGCCAGGCTAGCACCGTAACTGCAGAGCCACTGCTCCAGCCCCTCATTTAAATTATTGACCATTAGAGTTGTAGTAAGTTATGTAGTGTGTAGCAACGATGATATCGTGGATTATAACATCAATCCAGGATAATAGGACACTCGGAGAATAACAGTGTTTGATTAATCTGGGACAGTAACAGCAAAACCATTCTTAGAACAGTACTACAATGTAGTAGCCATTTCCTCAGGTCCCACTATAGAACGCAAAGCTTTGGGTATAAATTATTTAGGTTATTAGAAAAATTATATTTATCTAATTTTCAGAAACTATTCAATACCTGAAGGTGCCAAAGTTTTTTAAAGTAAGAGGAATATATTATTGAAGAAGCAAATCAATATGTTAGGAATTGAAATATTAGAAATATTTAAACACATGAAAATGCAAATTTACCTGGAGAAATGGACAGTTGATATGCTGCTAATCTCACAATAAAAGATATTCAACTTTAAGGAGGACACTTACACATTTTTTTTAAAGAGAGAGGGACAGTGAGAGAGAAAGCATCACTTTTAAATTTTATTTTAGTTTTCCATATGACTTTCGTTGATCTGAGACATCACTGCATTTGTGGTGCTGGGGTTTGAACTCACATACTCATGCATGCCAGGCAAGCGCCGTAATCACCGAGCAATGGCTCCAACCCCATTTACACACTTTTGTAATATTTTATCACTGTTGTTTGGAAGGTGAAGATGAGAGTAGTGAATGTGAATGCTTCTTTTAAATGCAGATTTTAATCAAAAATATCAAATATTCACCTCAGCACCTTAGGAAAGTTGAAGACAATTTGAAGAAAATAGACCAAAATCTGGCATCCTGCATGCTTAGTATTCGAAAATGGTGCAGTAAGGTCTTGAGTCATGCTTGTAGAGAGTACAGAGAGGATTCTGTGTGGACAAGGCAGTCCTAGGGAAGAATCTTTCTTAGTTAATTTCATATATAAGGTTTCAAATTGACATTGAATGAGTAGGTCACTAAGCTAAAACAGAAGAGTTACAAAGGCTTTAAACAGGTTTTAAAATATCAAGTGTCACAAGGGACAATGTAATTTAAAGGAGTCCCTGGAGCAACTGGAGGGAACAAGGAAAATTGTGATGCCCAGAGGGTCTGAGGGCTCAGGGGATGGTCAGCCTACTATGACCAGTTGAAAATGTGAGCCCAGCATTCCCAAACTTTTCCATTTTTCAAGGTAAACCATAAATTTTGGATTTTTAATGTGCCACATGATGAGTTTTAAATCTCACATCCAAGTTTAAAAGAATGAATCTAGACCATACAAAACATGTCTGTAGACTGATAGGACCCACAGGATCAATTTTTCACAGACCCCTAGTTTAGAGCTGTGGCAAACTCTAGAAGTTATCTAATACTCCTTCAAATTTTATGAGTCAGTAAATCAATTGCTTTCTCCTTATTCTGACTGCACACTTCCCCACCCTGTTTTTTCATTCCTTTTAGTCATACAGCAATTATTTGCATCTAATCCCTAGAATTTCCTCAGTATGTTCTGCGTCAGTCCCTGAGAGTGTGATGTTGATATTCTTATTGAATAGTTTAACTCCACTGGAAAGAGAACACTTGCTTCTTAAGTGAGTGGGACATCAACATCCTGCTACCTGATGAGTGCATCATCTGTCACCATAAATATATTCATTTCTGAAATGAATGGTGTGTTTGGAGAAAGTATTCATTCAGAAGATTGAAATGTTCATTGAAAAGGCAACAAATATGGGTCAGTTCACGTAGGCGTGTTGATTAAAATTAAATTTTATGGCTGTTCAGTGAAAGAGTGAGATAGTTGGACTCAAGATCTTCCAGGCTCCAATCTCTGATTTACAACCAGATAAACCAAAGAAAATTAGGAAAGCCCAGTTAGGATGAGACATCAGAAATCATAGGGCCTGTTGGCAGGCCCTTGGAGTATCATCTGCAGAAGTGAAGTAAGGGAACCATAAAAAGCTTTCCTCTCAGTATGAATTGAGCATCCTGGTAGCTGAAGTCTGCATGAGAAAGAGCTGGTTCTTGTAATTGTTCTACAAGTAAGACAAAAATGCCAAGAACACACATAGGTAAAGCAGACCTAAAAATGTTATTGAACAGAATGAAAAAGGCTACTTTTTTTTTTTTTCCGGAGAACATCAGAATGAAAATTAGCCATATGTATTTGTTTTCTGTGTCTCCTAAAACAAATTATCACACACCTGGTGTGTTAAAACAACAAAAATTTGCTCCTTCACAGTGGTGGAATTAGGAGTCTGAAATGCACAGCAGGACTGTGCTTGCTTCAAGGGGCCTAGGGAGATTCCTTCCTTGCCTCTTCCAGCTTCTGATGGCTCCACGTGGGTTTTGACCACATCACTTCCATCTCTGCCACTGTGGGTGCATTGCCTTTTCCTTTGATCTGTGTGCCACTTATAGGATACTTGTCATTGGATTTAAGGACCACTCAATAACCTAGGTTTACCTCTTCATCTCAAGATCTTTAATTTAATTACACCTGCAAAGACTTTTTTTCTCTTTCAAATAAGGTAACATTCAAAGATCCTTGGCATTAGGATGTGAACTCGTTTCAGGGGCTGACAATCCTCTGACTCTACTTTGATCAGAAAAGCTAAAAGAAATATTAACTTGCCCACACCATATTAATGAGTGATGATTCACTTTCACTAGGGCAGATGCATACATGTGCAGATGCACTCAGACTTTGGATAGAAGATGCACTTCTATTCAAAATGCTCAAAAGACATGTAAACTAGAATTTCTATGTCATAGGATTATTTTACTAGAGAAATTTGAAGTTAAGGCCTTGAAGAGTTAAGCCCTGGATGGAACTGAAAAGGGAACTGTAAATATTAGGAAGTAGGTAATGAGGTCATTGCCATTTCATTTTATGCAAGAAATGCCCTGGCTGGCGCTAAAGAGGAAATTATAAATATTAAGAAGCAGTGATGAGGGCATTGCCATTTCGTTTTACGCTTTCCTACAGCACAAGGTTTCCATTTAGTGTATAACCAATACAGTGCAAAAATTCAAAGACCAAAAATTGAGCTAAATGCATCTTTTTCTTTAAAAAAAAACAAAAGACTTCTGACCATGATACAGAAATATAGTCAGTCAGATATTTATCTGGAATTTCAATCTGACTTATAAAGTTTCATGAATTTACCTCTGAAAGTCAAAGTAAGGTTTTTCTCCTACTTGACAGTATTTCAGATAAAGTTTGAGGCTGGTGTATGAGTTTATCCCCTGTGGATGAGTATGCACTGCAAACATCTCCCTTTGCACACCAAGATAAGAACAAATCTCCCTAGCATACCTGATGGTACTATATCATATCAACTGTCATCTATTGGTAGTGCAATGAAGTTCATTATAGTCATTATGGTTGAACATATGGGTTTACTCATTGCTCCTGCATTTCATTAAAAGATAGTTTCAAAGAACCCATTCTGAAGAAATGTGGTCATTCTTTGTTCAGGATGTGGGCTATAAGCCAGCATCTTTTATTAATCTACAATTCAATATCCAATAGAAATCTCACCTGGGTTCTGTTCTAGAAGTTCACAGAAGAGGACTAGCAAAGAAGTAATCTACTTGCCAGAGACTGTACTAAGCATTACACAAGTGTCTCATTTATAACTCACTCTTAATAGCTGGGATTAAAAGTAGGGGAAATGAGGATACGATCTTACTTTTTAACACACAGGTGTGAGCAGGGCTTTTGGGACTAAAGCTAACACTATATGGAGTAGCTAGGAATGATTTAGAAAGGATGACCTGAGGTTGGCTTTCCTAGAAATAAGAACAGAGAAATTGAAGAACTAGTCTAGAAAAGAGAGTGGACACTGAGAGCAGTATCCTCATGAGAGGACGGTAGCACGTGGGAAAATGAGAGCAGCTCTATTATGTCAGGCCTAGTGGTTGGGACTGGGTTTCACAGGACCTGGGATTCATGCTGTTTCTTGTAGTACATCTGTTTTCACTGTAGTTTTCAGTAGGACTTTGCTATGCTCCTTTGATGAAATAGTATGTGCCTAGCCCATGCATGGCTAGAAGGGCACTCTCACCCCATGATTCAACAGCTGTTAATTTTCACTTTTGCATTCTGGGTGAGGTGGGTAATTATATCCAGCTGTCTGCAACCATCCCGCTGCTCCTTTCTCACAGACCTGTGAGTCTTCATTTGTCCTCATGAGCAGGGTTGCACTGCGAGCTGTGAAATGCATCCAGCTGTCCAGTGCCTGGCAGAAGCTGCTTCATCATCTGCCTCTCCACTGTGGATCTAGATGGTTCAATCACACTGCTTTTCAGTGTGGAGATTTATCTTTCTAGTCACTTTACATAGCAATCTTAAAAAACATGAGAAATCACTCTCACTCCACAATGGGAAAAACTACTAAAAATGTCCACAGTTTGGAACATGAAAAAATGATAGACTGTGGAAAAGATAAAATTTAAGGGACGAGCTGAGGAACTGAGACCAAGAAAAAAGGTCTGACTGGCCTTTTTGAAACATCCACATGCTACACAATTGAAAACTGAAAAACAGCTTTCAGTACCTCCAAAGGTAATAACTACAAGTCAGAGTATGCGACTGGAGTGTCGAAGCACAACAGGAAAAAGAAAACAGCATGGGATTTGTGGTACAGGTCCTGAGAGCCTTCTCTAAGCACCTATCCACAACTTGTTCTAATAACTCTCTTCTGCATAAAGAAGTCAACAGTCTTTGGTTCATGTTTATTATTTCAGCAATTTATGAACTTATTTTTTTTTGCTAGCCATTAAATGGTTATTTTACTGGAATCCTGCTATTAACAATGGACAACACTATTTGTAAACACAGAAATGAGTATGGGAAGATATAGAAAGCAAGATTACAAGCACTCAGAAGAGAGAGACATCACTTCCAGAAGAGCACTGTACTGTAGCACTGTACTGATCCAGAAAAATTCATGGAGTGCATTTTGCTAATGTGTAGGACTGAAACTTTGTGAACTGCTTTGAAAGATCTCTAGAAGTCTGATTAGTGACAGGTTGTGATATCAGTAGAGGTGAAACTAGATTAGCCCACAATTCCTGAGGATCAGGAAACGTGGTCAGGGGACAATGAGAAGATTAATAGGAGGTTGAAGTCAGCAGTGATAAAGAAATAAATGATAGCAATTGAGATTTGAATTTTTGCTGGTGCTGGGTTAGAGGATTTACATCTTTAATGAAAGAGGTATGAAATGGGAGAGTTTGGAGCATGATAGTGATGGCACAGAACATGAGTTTGACACCAAGTGAAACATAAGAATACAGCCACCTGCACCACAGAGACCAGACAGCAAGGTGGCAAGACGGAGAAGAATGAGAACAAAGTGTACCTGGAGGTCACATGAAGAACGGAAAAGAGCAAGAGTATTAGAGCCAGACAGACCTAGGTTTAAATTCTGGGTCCATGACTCTTACTTGGCTTGATTATGAACTAGTAGCCTGTCTAAATGCCAGTCTTCTGTTAATGAGAAAAGAGGGGAGGGAAAGACCACAGAGCTTGAAGAACTCTTATAGAGCTAAGAGCTACTTTATGGAGTATAAACAATTTGTTGATGCTCAGTGAATGATGTTTATTATTAGAATGGTCTTCTTTGATGCTTTTCCTTATATCGGCCCCTTTTGCTGCCCTTTGCCTCATTTCCTTAGGAAGCTATGTAAATAACTGAGCAAGGATTGGTCCATGCTCTTCTTCAGAGTTCAAAACATATGAGCCATCAAGTAAATGCACAGTGCATCCCTTTCCCCACCCCCACTAAGGAGAGGAAAGAGCATTTTCAATATATGAAGGTGCTATGAGGGAAGAAAGCTATTTTAAAAGGATGCAGACTGGGGGCTGGAACAGCGGCTTGGCAGTTACAGCACTTGCCCAGTATGTGCATGTACATGAGTTCAAGCCCCAGCACCCACATACACAGCTAAGTGTCAGAGCAATGAAAGACATGTAAAAAACTCAATAAGAATTGATTCTCTCTCTCTCACTGTCCTTCCATCTTTAAAAGAAAAGGATGCAGACTGGGTAAATCATAGCTGCCCAGCTATGATTGCTGTCAGGATGTCTATTCAAGAGGGATGAAGGTAAAGGGTGTATCATGAACACAGGGCTGCAAGCAGATAGGTCATGAAGAAATGATGACCTGCTGGCCATTGGATCAATATGCAATGGTAAAGATCTACCACTTAATTTGTAGTCATCTGGACTGATACATATGGCTGCCTAAAGGGCTGGATATCTTTTCCCTTGGAAAACCTGCAAAGTGGGAAACATTTTACCTTGAACAGAAAATGCAGGGTATCCCATTTCTTAGTAAAGTTAAGAAATTGGGTGAATTTCTGAATCAACAATACACTTCATGGCACTTTTACGCTGTTAAGAGACCATAGGGAAGAGTTTGGGTGGGTTGGCTCAACTTTTTGGTTCTTGAGTGGCTTAACAAACCTACACTCAATTCATACCATGTGTTCAAGCTCATGAAGCCTGTCAGATAGTTGCATTTGGAGTTGTCCAATCAAGAGAAGTCATTATTTATAGTGTCTAAGACTGAACTAAAGTTCACAAGGAAACCAAAAGTCAAAACCCAGGTGTTCAGATGGAAGCCCTGCTTAAAGAGGGACAACAGGTGAATCATGAACTACTCCGTGCAGATTACAATACTCATTTTAGAGCAATAACCAAAAAAAAAAAAAAAAAAGTCTCTTCCATCCCAGGAGAGGGCAGGAGGGCAGTATCAAGGATAGTATACACAAAGTATAGACATTATTGTATTGTTTTAGAGAGTGGAAACAGCTCATGATATTAAAACAGCAAGCACAAGATGCTGCAATTATCCTCTTTAGATACAATTACCTAGATAATGTAGAACAAAAACAATTCCTTTAATTATTTAGATTACATAAGAAAATGTAGATTGAAACTCTGTGTCTAAATTCTTTGGTATTTTGAACTGGTTTAAGGCAAAAATCATTTATTAAGTGCCCACTTTATGTCAGTCAAAAAGAAAAAGAAGGAAGAAATATTGGTTTTGTTCTTGAAGAGTTTTACATTTATAAGGGATTGTGGATGATGAATTGAAGGGAAAGTTCTAAGAGTTGTGGTAGAAGTCACCATAAGATGCTGAGAGAGTAAAAAGAAAGACTATCTAACCTTTTGGGGGAAAATTGTTAAGGAGAGCCTTGAGAGACCTGAATCAAGATGGAAATATCTACAGGAAGGCTACAGAGAATAATGCCCCAGCAGATGGAAACAGCAGAAGCAAACTCATGGAGGAGTGTGGCATCTGTAGGTTATGTCACATTTATATTCTGATAAAATTGTGAAATAGGAGGAAGGGGAAATTTGACAAAGAAGGCAAAGGCCATTGGAGAGTGTTAATTGTTAAAATATGGAATAATTAGATAATGAGCAGGGAAATGCTTTGATAATCCAATTTTGGAGTTAAAAGTAGGGTGCTGATGTTTAATCTAAAGCACTGGAACAATGACAACTTCTTGAACCATTGTCATCTGAGATACAGGTATTAAGTACTCTAGAATGTCGGTACTAGAGGTGTAGCTCAGAAGTGGGTGCTTGCCTAGTGTACACTTGGTCCTGGGTACAGTCCTCACCATGGCAAGAACTCTGGAATTTAAGTTTAGGCCTTCTAGAATAGAGGAGCCAAGAGGCTTACAGAGTGGTAAACCAAACCAACCTAGAGGAGAAGCTATGTTACTGGGGAGTGGAGAATAGGTGATGCTAGAGCAAACATAGACCAGGAGCCTTTCGTGTTATCACCCTTTGCAGTACTTTCTCCCTATTTTGACCTCTGTCCTTTTGGTTTATAAAGCTGTGTGGGCTCCAATAGAATGGCATTGGTGAGTTTAGAGGATGTGTCTTTGAGTAAGAGGAAGAATTAGAGGAAAAGCACAGCATAAGTGTAAATACCCAAGGAAGGCATGAATAGATTAGATAAGTAGACTCCTCTCCAGTCTTTCTCTCAAGAATAAAGAGAAAAAGAATGAAGTTAAGAACTAATTAATCTTCTAAAATGGTTTCTATGGTTAGAGAATACATTTATTTATTCAGGCTTTAATGTTTTAGGTATGCATTTGTTCATTCATCTGTATGTATTTTTGTATTCATTCACACATTAGTTTCATTTATTGATCTATCACTGTATTCATCCATTGATTTAGAAGAAACTGTGTACTGAAGAAGATAACCTTTATATCTACTCATAGCTTAAATAACCCCAAAATGGTCAAGAAAATTCGAAGTATCACCAACTTGCTGAAATGTAGAGTGCTTATTATAACTGACATTTATTAATGACTTGCTATTAAATAGACATTGCAAAAAAAAATTCCTTAATGCTCACAGTAAATCTATGACAATGGCACTATTTTTAACCCAATTTTCTTTCTTTCTTTTTTTTTTAAAGAAAGAAGGGACAGTAAGGGAGAGAGAAGACAGAGAGAATCAATTTTTATTTAGTTTTTCACATGGCTTTCGTTGCTCTGAGACTTCATTGTGTACGTGGTGCTGAGGTTTGAACTTGTGTACTTGCGCATGCCAGGTAAGCACCGTAACCGCTGAGCCACTGCTCCAGCCCAAACCCAATTCTCTTAATGGAAGAAACTGAACCACAGAGAGATGAAGTAATTGCCCAAAATTTCTAAGAGGCAACTGTGGAGTTTGAATCAGCTACAAGACTAAACTTCCAACTGACCATCTGGCTAGTCATGCTTCTCCTCTTCCTGCAATAGAAAATAAATTTAAAATTACGTTTCTTTTGTTCACCTGACTTATTTTTCCACTAACTTACCCATCCTCACTTATTACCTTTTATTCTGATCCCTGAATGTTTCAGTCTGGGCCCACTGAAAAAAGTAGCAACAATTTTTGATATTTGACACCGAGGGAATTTAAGAGAGGGGATTCGTTACCACCTGTTGGTAGAGCTCTGAAGCTAAACAGAGGAAGCCAAGCCATAGATTAGCTGCAGCTCCAAGTCTTGAGAGGGATAGTGAGGAGGTAGTGGTTCTGCAGAAACCAGAGTGAAGGCCAATGGGCAGAAGGCAGAAGCAAGGTGGACGCTTCCCTGTTAGAATAAAGAACAAGTAACTTGGTGAGAACTTGAGTCCCAGGCCCTATCACGGCCATTGCTCAAGGCAGAGAGACAAGAGACTCTGTCATCCTTCTACCATCTAGTGTTCCACTGGCTCCTCTCTTTAATTGAAACTGCTCAGAAACCAGAAGGAAAGAGACCTTGAAAAACGTAATTCAACAAATATGAGCAGAAAAGTAACCTGAGAACAAGCCAGCAGAAAGCTAGTTCTCCAAAAGACTCAATGAATTCTTTGAGCTATAACCAAATTATAAATATTGCCCATGAATGGTTTGGGGGATACAAACACAGATATATTCACTCATGGAACAGACAGACTCACCTTTCCTTTGAAGGGCAACCAGTACTTATGGCACTGATGTAATTTAGAAAGAGATAAGGAACATGGTTCCTGCTGTGGTCTGAGGGTTTGTTTCCTGAAAATGTGTGTTGAAATCCTAAACCCACAATGATGTTATTAGGAGGTAGATTCTTTGGGGAGGTCATTAGGTCATAAGAAATGAGCTCTGATAAATTGGGTTAACATTTTTATAAAATAGGTCCAAGGGAGCTTATTTGCCTCTTTTACCATGCAAAGACACACAGCGAATAGGCACATTTCATGAAGCAGGAAGTGAGTCCTCATAAGACAGAGAATCTACAATGTCTGGATCCTGGACTTCCCAGATTTCAGAACTGTGAAAAATAGATTTCTATTGCTTAAAAGCTATTTGTTCTACGGTATTTTGTTTCAGCAGTCTAATAAACTAAGGCAAACCCTTTGTTGAAATTTAATCACCTAAGGCACTCAGGTTTCACTGTCTATGCCACCCCCTCTAATTTCTACACTATGCTTCCCAAAAGCATCAATATTAATTGTAGAACTCATATATATTTTATCATAGTGAATAACATTGTAATCCATGCAATAATTTAGGTAAGTATATATTTAATAAGAAAAATAAGGCACATAAATGAGAGTCAGAAGCAAATACTATTGGAAGATTGACAGTTTGCTGAAGTGTTCAGAAATAGTATTTGCTACATCTACGACAATTTTTGAAGTATATAAGAATTCTAAGAATGCCTAACATAAGACTTAATAAAGGGAAACGCTCCTATCCCCACAAGAATATAGTATTTGGACACTTTTATACTGTTGATCTGGGGTTTGGCTTTCATGAAATGTCCTAATTTAAAAATCTGCATGAGGAAGCCCTCTTACACGTTTCCTCATTAGCATCATGTTACCCTGGACCATCATCTGATGCTGTTCTTTCTCATTTTACTTTTAAAACCTTTCAATTTTACTTGTGTTCATTGAAACTTTTATAGATCAGCAAGTCTTTAATGGCTCTGAGTTCACTGAGATCCACTCCAATCCATTTGGTGTGAAGTTTCTCTGAAAACTACTATACTTAAAGATATAGAATCTCTGCAGTGACAACTTAGATCTCAAACTTGAGTATTCATTTGTTCCAGAAAATGCCTGTTACATCCTTAGCATGACATCTTTCCTCCTTTAAGTCAAATTTTTCTGAGCAATTGCTGCATCTGTACATTTCCTTTTGACTGTCTAGACAGCTTGAGGACATTTGACATAATTGAGTAATGGAATGAGAAAAAGCTTACATAGTGCATTGGAGGAGTTTCTGAAACAGGAACCTACTTTTCTTTTCTCCTATGGCTTTCTCACTCTGATTTTCTTTTTAGGGAAACCCATAGTTTCTGTCGTTATAAAAGCCTTGCTGAAAATGACACAAAGATATCTTAGTACTGATAATGCATATCAGTGAAACTCTATTATAGGTAGCTCTAATAAATGGACATATCTATTCTCTGCCTAAGTTTAGAAACAATTGAGAGATAAAGATACTAAAGTGATTGGGGTCATTAAAAAGTTATGCAGTATAGATAGAGCTCCACAGAAAATGTGATTTGGTTGTGCATCAACAGTATGCTTCACAAAAAATTGGTCTCCCAGAATTAAATAGATTAACCCATCTAGCATTAGATAATAACAGGTCTCCTCTTACACATATAAAGTCTACCTCTGTGAAATATAATGGACTGAAGAGCAGGGTAGAATGTACATTCCTTGCAGGAGACCAGTGCCAAAATGCAAGGAGGAAACAGTGCTGAGCTTTGCATTAATCCATCTTCTCTTCTTAATTGATAAGTAATATAAGTAATTTCTCTTGGAAGGTAGCAGATAAATGAACAGAAAGAATCAAAGTGCCTACATACACACAAATGCACACATGCACCTCCTCACACTCACAAATAATCACAAAAGTGGCATTGCAGAGCAAACGCAAAGACAAGGATGTTTTAAAATATAGTGCTGAAGGAATTAGCATTCACATAAAAAATAAAATTGATCAACTGCTTCATATCATACACATAAATATATTATGAGGATATGAGAATATCTTCATAATATGAGGAAGCAAGCTATAAAAAGCACTAACTGTAAAGAGTAAAATGAACACATTTGGCTATATTATAATTAAAAATTGCTTCTTCTTAAAACACTATAACATGAAAAGATACATAAGATTAGCAGCATGTATTAGAAATAAAAAGACCTGTATCAAAATTTATAGTTTACAATCCATTAAGAAAAAGAAACACAGAAATGAAGAAAGGAAAAAAAAACTTGAATTGAGATCTCACAAAGATTAAAGTCAATGGCCAGTAAAGATATAAAAGTTGACTCTGTTGCCTCAGTAATCAGAAAGTTGCAAATTAAAGTCAAAGGGAATGATAACTGCATCCTACAAGACTGACAAAAATTAAAAAAAATTCTGACCAATAATAAGAGATGTTTGGGGATATAGAAGCAATCATACACTGCTGTTGGGAGTCTGAAGTTTTACAACTTCATAAAAATTTACTTTGCATTATCTTGTAATGTTGATGATCTGTATATTCTTTGAGCCGGGAAATTTGCCACTAGATATTTATTCTAAAGAAATATGTGCTTATATGCACTGGAGCTTCTATGTAGGAATGTTCATAGCAGTATTGCTCAAAATACTCTCAAACTGGAAATGCAATACAAGTCCAAGATGAGTAGGGTGGATTAAAAAATATGACATGTTCATGTAAATTGAAACTCCATAGTCAACGCAAATGATGAAGGGAGCTGTACAAAACAGTTAAAAACATAAAACTCAAACATATGAAGGAAGATAGCAAGCACAGAATGATTCCTTTTAGGTAAAACTCAAAATCACTAAAATGAAATTACTGCATATTGAATTAAAATTATCTAAAAATCAAGATAAATAATATGCCTGTAAAGTGAAGGAAATATTTATGATCAGGGATCCAAGAGACATCAGGGCCTCCATGAGCTTATATTATTCAAACCTTGATAGGGTAGTGGTCATGTAGGTGTTACTTCTATAATCATTCTACTATACATGTTTATATTATGATCTTCACAGTATATAGATTTTATTTTAAATAAAAATTATTTCTCATCCTCTCCCCACCTAAAAAAAATAAAGGAAAAGATGCAGGTTTGGCCTTGAACTAGTTATAATCTGATAAAGAATAAGGTTGAAAAAATAATTATTTGGTTTTGATTGAGTATAATAAACAATCTAAGATGGCTCTATACTTGTTCTGCTATGTCACATAGAAGTAACCAATTAAATCCTCTGTCTGAGGCAGGAGTTTAAGTAGAGTTTAAGTATTAGATAGATGCTCTTTTTCTCCATATCTACCCGATGACTCTCTTACCCTTTCATGTAACAAGGTAGGAGGACACCTATTGCCTAAGTATTATTAGGGTAGGGAAGTACACAAATATTCCATATCCTTGGTTTCCAAGATTAAAAGTTTTGAACCTGTTACAAATAGGGAAATTTTAGAAAGGATTCCTGATCACATACACCTAGTTTTTGTCCCTTTCCTGTTCCATACAAACAGGGACAGATTCAGTGAGCTGAGTAAGCAGTTGAATAAGAAGCAAATATTGGTTGTTGTTCTGTCTCTGTTTCCTATAGATAGCTGAGTCTTACCACAAACAGTATCCATGCCTCTCTGGTTGTATCAGTGGTAAGGAACTTTGCCAATGTGGAATCAGTAGATCAGAATGACTGCAAGGAACAAGACAGACACTCTGCTCTGCATGCACCTGCAGCCTCCAAATGACTCAAAATAACAGTTTCTTCCCTGGTCCATGTAAAGGGGCACAGAAGTAAGTTGAGAGACCCTGCAGCCCAGAAGGGGAACCGGAAACAGCATGTGGGACTTCAGAAGAAATAGCAAAAGTTGGCCCCTCTCTGTGCCTCTGTACCTTCATCTTTGGGTATTTCTTGCTTGAAGGGACACACTTGAAACAAATTGGGGCAAGTACAAACTATAAAGATCCTAAGCAGAAATAGATAAGACTGGAATAGATACCATATTCCAACATTTGTGTTAGCATCTCCAGAACTTAATATAGAATCCTGGGGAAAAGAAGGATGAAGGTTTAGTTTGCTTGAAAGAGTAGCTGAATTAAAAATAAGAATAAAGTAAAAATAACATAATTCTAATCAATCTACTTGGAAGGTACTTTCACTATTTTCTTTATTAGGCAGAATAGAAACTTGGGGGATTAGCACTAAATCACATTACCTATACTTGAGCTTGGGGCCATTAAATGTTTAACTTGCAGTGCTTTCAACAGTTTCCATCTCTGTTTTCAGGATTTCGTATTTGATCTCCCAGGTTGCTCTGGAAGCAATATCCCATGGGTTGTGATCAAATGTCTAACACAGGCTTCCTAAACAGAGCCAATATTTACCTGAGCAATCTTAACTTACAAAAAGCTGTGCAAGGTGGACTTTGCAATTTGAAAATTGCTGATATATCTACAGCATCTTGTCATTTTGGTTTCTTCCAGTGCAAAGAGATTCCCTAGCACCTACCCATTTAAATTTTGGAGAAAGATAATTAAGGAATAATTTTCCTGTGGTGATGTTTGTGGTCTTGTCAAATGAATCAGCTGCTAGCATGGCAGTAAAGGTTGCATCCAAACTGAGCGTGGTTTACAATAATGGAAGCGGATGGTTTACCGAGTTAGAGAATGAGAACTGATTATTGATTTGCTATCCTTGTAACGACATCAGTGGAGAGTAATAATGGACTGTACCACTTGTAACAGAGTAAATAGCCATTTTTATATTACTTGCTTTCTTGCAAATTGGCTACTAGCAGTGAGAGTAAAATATATGGCTGTCTCATATCTCAAAGCACTAAACAAATTGCACTAGAGAAATGCAATGAAGCACAGGAGAACATTTGCTGATATTTATAACTTGAGCTCAGCTGAAAACTCCACATTAAAAAGTTCACAATTCTTCCCGTTTATTTTGCACAGTCATTTGGGTATTACTTCCTCAATTTTTAGCTGCTGCAGTTATTTTGGAATAATGCATAATTGTTTTTCCCCCTCACAACATTGAAGAAGTACGCTGGGGCTCATATCCATTTGTCACTTTCACGACAAAATATAAAGTATTTTCTGGGCTTGCATTTCTTCCAAAAGGAAAAGTATTCATAGCAAAATAATAGAAAAGAGTAGCAAGGTACAGGAATATAAGTTCAGAATTATTCTTGGACAAAGACTGCGCTAGTTTTGGAGTGAAACTTGGATTCTCACTTTTTCTTTTTTCAGTTATGGCTTGACCCCCGACCTCTTCCTTTTATGTCTCTGGTGTTCCCATGGGAGGAGCTCCCTGAGTATGCTCATCTCTGTGTCACTCCTGCAACAGCACTCTTTTTTCCCACTGTTTACTTTTGGAGGTGTTCTGAATCTGCATACATTTTGCTATTGGTCCTATTTGTTAGCTGGATGATTTTGTGATACCGGACTACACAATCCCATCTGTGCCAAGACAAACATGAGTTTCCAAGGTTGGCATGCACAACTGAAATACCTAGGAAGGTTATTTTTGGATTTTGGAAATATTTTAGCCTCTATCTAACCAGGGGAGAGTATTGCTCTCCAGAAATCAGTTTGTTCCCCTTCGGCAGTAACCAAATCATTGTTTATGCGCCCAGAGAATCTATGTGGTTGGAGAGTAAACAGATCTTTTTCCCTTCATTCCTATCAAAAATTATTGAATAAATGAATGGAAGTTGAATTTGAAGAAAAGACTGATGGCTATATGCAGGGATTCAGGAATGACAAAATGTTCTTACTCTGATTTACTGGTGATAGTTTCTTGAATTCTTCCAAAGAAAAAGATTATGAGGATACATATAGGGCATATAGACTCAGAAGGAAATCAGGGATGGGAAGAGGTAGTACTGGGGACTGAATGAGAACTAGTTATACTACATAGTTTTATAATTATGTCATTGTACATTCTATTGTCATACATAACTGAAAAGAACAGGTGGAGGGAGGAGGGAGGAGGATGGGGAAATACTGAGGACTGAATCTGAAAAAACTATACTCCATGCTTTTAAAATTATGTCATGGTATATTCTAATGTCATGTATATCTTAAAAACACCCAATAAAAATAAAATAAAATGAAAAAAATTCTCTGAAAAAATGATATTTGATTATTAGGTATAGAAAACAGAATAGCTTGTAGCACATGTTTCCCACACATAAGAATCACTTGTATTTATTGAGATTTTGCAACTGTTGGAGCATTTTCAAATGTGCATATCTCTAATTGTCACACTGAGTAGAAGTCACATGCTTTCTTTTCAAACATAGGACATGAAGTAGGAGGCTTAGGAAATTAGGGAATTCTATCAAGCTGGTATAGATATTGCTTGGTAGCTTAGAGATTACTTATATGCCTTATAACCCAATATATGTTATAATGATCTGGTTTTAATTAATTCATAAACTTGACATTAGCAGATTATTTAGCAAGGACTGAAACTCTCAGACAAACTTCCAGTAAAGAAATGCTGAACTACTTCCAGTTTACTCTAATGTTTGATTTTCACAAAGGGTTTTCTCTCCTGTCTCTCTTTCTCTGTCTTATTTTATAGAATTTGTTTTCATGTGGAATTCAGTTGCTATTCCTCTGGAAATTTTTACTTCACCTTGAATTCTGGAATTTATTCATTACTTTGCTTTGTCATACAAGTATTATTATTGTACATTTCTTCAACCAGAATTAGTAAGTATCATTGGCTCTTCAGCCTTGATTTTTAAATAAATTCAAAAGTATCCTACGGATATGTCTGTACAGGTGCACAGATTTTTTTAAAGGTACAATTCTTCATATAAATCAGTGGTTCCCAACCAGAGATAAGTTCTATCCATTGGAAGATATTTGGTAATGCTTAGAGATATTTTGGATTCATGCACTAGAGAATGGGAGTTGGGGCACCTAATGGAAAGAGGTCAGGAATGCTGGTAAATTGACAGGACAGTCACCACAATGAGGAATTATCAAAGAATGAGAGACACATTCTTGTTGTAATATTATCACTTAGCTCCTAAGTCACTATTGTACTCATTTTTACTTGTTTGCTACTTGGTAACCTAATTGAAGAGTAAAATATTCTAAAAATAATGATAAATCACTGTTAATATTAGTCATTATGGGGCTGTGGCTAGAGTTTGAACTCTAGCACCATGTACACAACGAAGTGTCTGAGCAACAAAAGCCATATTATAAACAAAATAAAATTAATTATCTCTCTCCCTCTCTCACTGTCTCTCTCTCACTCTCTCTCTCTCTCTCTCTCACTGTCCATCTCTCTTTTAAAAAAAACCTAATCATTATGAACTTAGTGTGTCCGTAAACTTTAATATTTACTGTAATAGACCAACGCTGTGACAAATTAAGGCAAAGGAAATTTTAAGGATGTAATTATAAAAATTGGTCTCTGCTAGAAAGGTAAAAAGAAAATATTCAAAAGCTTAAAATTAAAACAAAATTACTTTTAAATTAGCATGGATGAAAGGGAAAATGGGAAAGAATATTATGAAACTTATACATCATAATGAAAATATGACATATCAAAATAAAGGAATAACTAGTGGGTTATTCATATCTTTAAAACATGCTAGAAAAGAAGAATAAGTGAAAAAAATGAAGCATTTATCCTAAGAAGTTAAAAAATAGACATAAAAATCCTAAGTAAAATACTATATATGAAAACCCAGGATATAAAAAATGCTAATACATAATGACTAAGTGAGGTTATTCCATGAATGTAAATGGTCAGTGTAGTTCACTATGTTAACAAGTGAAAAAAGGAGGAGACAAAAAATCAACTCAGAGTACAAAGAAGAAATTTTGAACACAAAATCCAATAAATTTTTATGTTTATAATAGAATAACAGCTATAAGCAAATGCAAACTAGATGAGAAGTTCTTTAGTCTGATAAAGAATATCTATTAAAAAACTTATAATTAATATCACCCTTATAGGAGAAAACATTGCACACTCTCTTTGAATTTGAAAAGAAGTCAGCAATATTTATTCTTACTACTCAACCATTTTTAATACACTAAATGTATTGTTCATAGGGCAATATATATTCTTTTTGTTTCTTTGTTTTTTGGTGTTATACTCTTGTTCTTAGCTATTGCTTAGACAAAGTCCATGGACATGGGCTAAGTAGAACAATGATGTAGAAATACATTGTTCCTTTACAAACTCAATGAGTTCTAAAAATTAAAAAAAAACTTGAAATATTTTATAAATGGGATGTATGTGAATATTTTTCTTCTTTTTAGGTTTAGAAAATTCTCCTTTACTCCAATACTGGGAACTGAAAGGTAATCCATATGATGGCTCAAAAAGTTTTTTATTCCATATTCCTTATGCTGCACTCCTAAGAACCCCTTCATTCAAAGAAATCAATACCTCTCAATGCTATGCAACTGCTTAGAAAATAGAAAAACACTGAAGAAGTAATTAGCAAATTCATGTGGGAAGTGTAGCGAAAGACCTTGCAGTCGGTAAGCAGACAGGCTGTATCCACATTTCATCAGTCCAGCCACTGACTTGAGAAATCACAAAGTAAAGGCAAAAATGTTTCTTGGTTGATGACTGAAAAATACATTCCCCATGTTGGGGTCTTTCCTTTATTTCATCTACTTTCTGTAAGACAAGTTACACCCTTGAAAATAATATTGCTTCTCAGGAGAGGAAATTACAATAATGAAGAAAATAAGAAATTGTTGGAATTTCACAGGCAGCTAGGACTTGAGATATGCCATTGAGCATGTACCTTGAGAATACAGACTGGGAATTATCCAACCTGGATTTGAATCCTGTTTCACTACTGCATTTGATGATAGGCAATTGGTTAAACATCTGACATAATTTCTTTTCTTCACCAGAAAACCATGAAGAGGTAACTGATTTTTTTCTTAATTACACTTATTTTGAAAGATCCAGAAGCAGTACTTTTGTCTGAAATATATGTTGTTGTTCTGTGCTTGGGGCCTTAACTGAGATTATTGGGTGAGAATCATTTCCAAAATGGATGTCTGAAGAAGGCACCACAGGAGGGCACCCTGTAGCAGGGGCAGCTCCAGAGATGGAGATGGAAGCGGGTCCCACACCAGCACACATTAGGAGGGTACCCTCTTGTAGCTCATTTACAAATAATAATGAAGTTGACTATAAGAACTTTTCTTTCAATTTATTTTTTTATTGTTCTCACTTCATCTAGTATATTGTTTTTTCTTGTTAAGAGTATATAGAGAGGGACTGGAGCGGTGGCTCAGAGGTTTCGGCGCTTGCCTGGCAAGCACGAGGACCCGGGTTCAAACCCCAGCACCACGTACACAACTAAGTGTTGGAGTAACTAAGGCCACGAGAAAAACTAAATAAAGTTGTTTCTCTCTTTCTCTGTCTCTCTCACTGTCCCTCTCTCTTTAAAAAAAAAAAAA
>PVKS010004597.1:0-91803 GCA_004027875.1 Aplodontia rufa
AAAAATCAGTGAATGGGATGCCATAAAGCTAAAAAGCTTTTGTACTGCAAGGAAACAATCAAAAGAGTCAAGAGGTTTCCTATGGAAATGGAGAGAATCATGGGCTATGATTCCTCTGACAAGGGTCTCATATCCAGAATCTACAAAATCCTCAAAAAATCTCAACTACAAAAACACTAACAGCCCAATTAATAAATGAGCCAAAGAGCTAAATAGAAACTTCTCAACAGAGGACATTGATCAAGCCAATGAATACTTGAGAAAGTGCTCTAAATATCTAGTAATCAGAGAAATGCAAATGAAAACCACATTAAGATATCACCTTACACCAGTCAGAATGGCAAAGATGAAGAAAATAAACAATAATAGATGCTGGAGGGGCTGTGGAGAGATAGGTACACTAACACACTGTTGATAGAGCTGCAGACTGGTACAGCCCCTCTGGAAAGCAGTGTGGAGAATCCTCAAAAAACTAGGGATGAGCCCACCATACGACCCTGCTATTCCACTCCTGGGAATCTTTCCAGGGGATTTAGAATTAGCACATTATAGTGACACAGCAACATCTATATTCATAGCAGCTCAATTTACTATTGCTAGGCCATGGAAACAACCCAGATGTCCCTCACTGGATGAATGGATCCAAAAACTGTGGTACATTTATACCATGGAATTCTACACAGCAATTAGAAACAATTATATTGCAGCCTTTGAAGGTAAATGGATGGCTATGGAAGAAATTATGCTGAGTAAAATCAGCTTAACCCAGAGAACTAATGGTCGATTTTCTCCACTCATCTTTGGAGGTTGGCACTAGACCCTGGCCAGTGAGAAAGTTGGTCTAGTATCATGTGTTAAATCCAGATAAGATGTAATGCTATACAACATAATCCTTTTTTAGAGATACTGTGGGAAGGGGAAGGGAGGGATAAGAGTGGGTAATTGGGGGGGCACTCCTGGGGGTACTTGTAAAATCCAGAATCTATACACATTTTATATTATTTTGTTAAAAACTTGTATGGTTGTTCAAAAATAAAAAAAAATTAAAAAAAGACCCATATCTGGCCAATTAGATAGGAAAAGGGGCTGGAGCAGTGGCTCAGTGGCTGGAGCACTTGCCTGGCATGTGCAAGGACTCAGGTTCGAACCCAAGCACTACATACATACACAACTAAGTGTTGGAGAAACAAAGGTCAGATGAAAAAAATAAATAAAATTGATTCTCTTTCTCTTTCTCTCTCTCTCTTAAAAAAAGATATAAGAAAAAAATTACCATACTCAGGAAGAGAGAGAGAAACAAAGTTTCCTGATCCTCTTTGTTTTTGACTTTGAACTCACTTGTGTAATGATGTGATGTTAGGAAATGTGTCTTTTATCATGAGAGAAAATCAGGAAAGCCTTGAAGAAGCATAACTAGGGTTCTGACATCACCAAGCTAATGAACTAATTCTGAAATTCCCTATGACCAGACAGTTTTTTAAAAATGAGAAAAATGATTACATTTTGCTTAGACACTTTTGGCCAGGCACTTAGTTACTTATAGTCAAAGCTATCTCAATGAATCTTGGTTCCCTTATTCTTCCTTTGCTCTCAGATCCATTCGCTTCCCTCATCTGTTTGCTCTGGGTCCTGGAAGGCTGACCTTTAGGCACTGCATCATCTGGAGCTTTTGACCACTGATTTCTGGTTGGCGTTACCAAACCTACTTCTATAGGTTAATGTATATTCTCCTATAACCTTGATTTTCTCCTGTCTCTGATTGAATGTGGTTATGGCCATGTCTGGCCCTCTAAGCTGGCAGTTTCTGTCTGGTAGCATTTATATCATGGCTTCAATTCTCACGCAGACTTCAGTGACTATTTTCTCCATCAACCTGGGAAGATGGTACAGTGTTTTGTTATTCATACTTCTTGAGTGTCTCTGAATGTTATGTGTTCTTTATCCTTGCCTATACTTATTTAAATAGCTGATGATTTCTTACTGGGATTCTCATTGGTACATGCATGTTCTGAGAATTTGATTTTAAAAGCCTTAACAAATGAATCAGAGCAAAGAAGTGTCATTTATTTTAAAAATTATAATAATTCTACAAAACACAAGTTGCTTGCTTATACTGAAGTTGAAAGCCTTACCCTGTGTAAGACCTAGAGCTGTCAAAACAAAGAGTCATAAAGTGGGTTGCTTGAACAACAGAAATTTGTTATCTAACAGTTCAGGTTAAAATCGGAGACTGAGGTACTAGCAAAGATTGGCTCCTCAGGGCAGTGAAGGCAAGTCTTTCCTGTACCTCTTCCAGCTTCTGATGTCACTGGAAGCCTTTGGTGATCCTGGACTTGTCTCACCTTCTCTGCCTTTATCATCACATGATGTTCTCCCTGGGTGTGTATACGTCAAAAATTACCCTTTTAGTAAAGAAATACTCCTATTGAATTAGAGGGTCCTCTCTACTAATATTTCTACATAAGGCCACATTTCCATGTACTGTGGGTTAGAACTTCAACTCATGAAATTTGGGGAAAAAAAAATCAATACATAGTATCTTGTCTGAAGAAACTAGTAAGGGCTGGCTGGTTGTTCTGGTGTGGGTCAAAAACAGGACTTGGAAAAGCTTGCTGAACACTGGTGTGGATGATGATATCCTGGTCCAAGGATATAAATTTTACACATAAACTGAGTAGTGGATGTGCTAAATGATTTCAACTTAATTTACAAAGGAATAATATGAATATAAATAGCCTACTCTTTTTTAAATTGAAGCATTTGTTGAATATTTAAGGCACTGTTTAAATACTTGCCATAGTTTTTGTTTTTAATTTAATCTTTACAATGTCCTGTGAGGAAGTTACTACTAGCATTATTATTTTCCAGATATGTAAGCCTTTGGGTCAAGTTGTTTGACCAAAATTTCTCAGATAGTACACAGTGAATCAAAATTAAAATCTAAGACCTGTTCTAAGTTACTATGCTTTATTTGACAACAGCAAGATAAGGTGATAGCTAAGGATCATAGTATCATGTCAAATTGACTGATTGTTTTATTGTTGTTTATTTAAATTGCAAAACTGAAAATCTCATGTGCATATCAGTGTGAATAGTTTATGGCTATTTGGAGACAGAAAAATGTGTTATTCTGTGTGTTAGCTTTCTGTCACTGTGACAAAATAACTGAGATGATCAATTTATAAGGAAGAAGAGTTTATTTTTGGCTCATGTTTCCAAGGTTTCAGTCCACAGTCTCTTTGCCCTTCTGCTTTAGGCCTGTGGTGAGGCAGTACAATGTGGCAGGAGCTTATGGAGGAGGAACTATTCACTTCAGGGCTACTAAGAAGCAAAGAAAGAGAGAGAGGGGACACTGATATCCTTATGAAGGGCACTCCCCCAGTGTCCTAACTTGTTTATGTTAGTCCTTGCCTCTGTGAGCTTCAAGCACCTCCCAATAATAGTACAGTATGGCAATCAAGAATTTCCTACTTGCACTTTTGAGGAACACCCCCAAAATATAGCTTGTTGCCAACTCTGGCTTCCAGTGTTTACATCTGAGTTTTAACTATTGGTCCAATCTTTGATCATTTTCCTTAAGCTTCATTAATAGCATAAGAATTAAAGTGAAGAATAAATGAATGGGATGCCATAAATTAAAAAACTTTTGCACACCTAAAGAATTAGTCAAGAGTGTCAAGAGAGAACCCACAGAATGGGAGAAAATCTTTGCCTATTACACCTTATATGGGGGGCTATTATCCAGAATATACAAAGAACTTGAAACACTGAACACCAAAACTGCAAATAATCCAATCAATAAATGGGCTAGGGAGCTAAAAATAAATTTCTCAATGGAGGAAGTCCAAAAAGCCCATAAATATACGAGAAAATGCTCTATATCACTAGCAATCAGAGAAATGCAAATCAAAACTTCACTGAGATTCCACCTCACTCCTGTCAGAGTGGCAAAAATGAAGAATACAAACAATGACAGATGATGGAGGGGTTGTAGGAAGAGAGGAACTCTTTCACAATGTTTGTGGGATTGCAAGCTTGTACAGCCACTCTGGAAAGCAGTATGGAGACTCCTCAAAATAATTAGATCTGAAACCACCTTATGACACAGCTCTCCCACTCCTGGGTATTTTCCCTAAAGAGAGAGAATTGGCATACTACAAAGAAACAGCTTCATCAATGTTTATAGCAGCTAAATTTACAATAGCTAAACTATGGAAACAACCCAGATGCCCCTTACTGGATGGGTGGATTCAAAAAGTGTGGTACGTATATACAATGGAATTCTACTCCGCTATTAGAGAGAAAGATATCATGGCATTTGCAGCCAATGGATGGAGATGGAAAAAATTATGCTTAGTGAAATATCCCAAACTCAGAGACTCAAGGGCCGAATGTTTTCTCTCATATGTGGATCTAGAATACAATCAGAAATGAACTGAAAGTAGGCTAAGCTAATAAAACCTCACCATGGGTTAATTTTCATGCAAAAAGGGAGAACCTTGCCTATGGTGCTGGAGGGTGAAGGGAGGGGTGTAGAATGGGGAGTGGGAATAAGAGGGATATCAAGGCAGTTGGTGGGAGGGAGTAGGGGGGTTATCAACCCAGTGAGGAACCTTCAACTTTCATGAGAAGCCCAACTAACGTGGGTGTGAAGTAGGGGAAACATTCAATTGGGGGAATCCAGAGGGGGGAAATCATGAACTGACATAAGCCTTGGCTTGCCCTGTCATTATGCATATGATCATGATTATGTGGCAATGATTCCCTCCTATATGTTTAACTGTGTTGAACGAATTTTTAAAAAAGCTAATAGATAATAAAGTTACTCTGAAAATATTTCATTAAAATAATTTTTTATCCACTCAAGCTCTACTTTATAATGATTTGTTTAAAAATTTATTTTAATGTAATGAATATAGAGAGACTGTTCCTCAAAACCATTCATAACTGCTATGTAAGAAATGATAACCTTTTATAACAGTGGGTCAAATCGGTGTATGAAATTGAAGAGAAGCAAGGTAAATTATAGTAGAAATTAGGGTGTTTGGACTTTGGCTCTGCCCAAGGGAGAAGAGAACTTTGCAAATAACACCCTTTCCTTCATTCCTTGGGAAATAATTAGCAAAAATGTATACTATTGCAAAGCAGGTGAAGTTTGGGAATTGAAAGATTAGAATAGCTTTAGCAATCAGATGTTTCAACCTAAATTGTTTCTCTTTTCACAGATTACTTACTAATGGATGTAATTCCCCATACTTAGCCCTGAAAAATTGCTTTATTGGACCAGATAAAATTCCCAGGTAAATCTCTTTATCTGAAAAGATATTTATAATGCCTGTGGTCCAAGTGGGTGTGTTTTTGTTGCAGTTTTACCACTTACAATGTAGTTTAAAGGAATTTGATCAAAAGTTCTCTACATAAACTACCATATCCTTTCCTTCCATCCCTCCATAACTGGGCTTCAGAGACTTGAAACAGAAATTGGTAAAGATATAAAGTTGTAAGTGGAAAATTTATGCAAGTCAAGTGAAATCAGAAGTTTTGAATTCTCAGTATTATGGAGAAATGGGAGATGACTGTGTATGATGTGCCAACTAATCTCTTTCACATAGATGAACAAGTTCTCTTACCTCCCTCAACAATATTTTGTGAGGCATATGCTTATAATTAGCAAATTAACAAAGATGCTGGTGTTCAGAGACTTTGTTTACATTGTCCAAATTCTCCTAATAGTAAACAGAAGATCTAGGTAACACTACTTCTATAAAAAGTTAAATTATTTACTAGGTACCTTATCATACAATATTTGTATTTCTGCTTTAAAATAGTTGGTTTAGCAAATTCATATTAAAAATGCATCTCTTTCCTTTCTTCTTTCTTCCTGTTTTCTTTTCTCTTCTTTTCTCATTCCCTTACTCCCTCGCTTCTTTCCAACCCATGTTTATTGGGCACTATTCTGGGCCTGGTCCTGTTCCAGCTTCGTGGGGCATAGCCCATTAATCTGTAATTCTCTGTGTGTGTCTGTCCACTCAGGAGAACCCAGGGCTTCACAAATCAGAGTTCTGGGACTAGACAGTAGGTAAGATGGAAATATCACTTCTCACCTGCTCTAGGTCTATAAGACCTGGTAGGAGAAAGGGAAAGTTCAGAGAACGGAGCACACTTTACACCTTTCCGTACAGAACAATGAAGTCAGATCTCCTTTTCAAATGCAAAGTTAATTACTTTAATTTTGACTACCAGAGCAAACTTAAGGCCTAAATATAAAGTTAATATTGACATTTAATCTACACATCAGATTTTGAAACCCAGAATGGGAATGATAGCACTGAATTTGGAGATGTGATTTCCGGGTAGTGCTTTGTCCCTCATCTCGGGGATCAGATTTAATGCCTTCTTTGCATATTACGTATATACCTGTGGAATGTTAGCTAGAATTACTTCCCCTGGATTTCTTGTATGTTCAAAATATATTTTTAATTATGATACTTTATTTTTATCATTAATTCCTTTATTGATAAATAAACATGTATTTTTATGGTTAGCTATTTAAATATTTTCCTCACCTTTTCTAATATTATAGAAGGAAAATTTTTTTTCTAAATTCTCTTCAAAATATTGCTGGTCTATGTCATATTTTCACTGTATCAATCCAGCCTTTACCAACTAGCACATCTATGGTATTATTAGAATACAGGTATCAATGTATTTAATGAAAGGAAACATTCTGACATGCTTTCCATCTCTGAGAAACTGAGTTTGAGTTAGTCCATCTATTTAACAAATTACACAGTGAAAAGTGAATGCAATTAAAAAACACACAAGAGTCTACCATTCCGAAGTATGTATGAGCCAAAAAGCGTTTTATGAGAAAGTCCCAAGAAACCACTTAAAAATCCTTGAAAGGACTGTAGGATGTGTTGATTGTCATCTTGAGACAAAGAAGTGCTGAACCTTGTCAAGATTTAAGCCCATCCAACTACCTTTCAGCTCTTTACTTTCAGATTTTGATTTTGTATTCAACACAACATCTTGGCATTTGAAGCCCTGTCAAACTAAACAGCTCTGTTTTAGACACATGTTTTGAAAAGTCTCACAGATTCTCTGTTTGCACATACAGTATATCTTTTAAATAATATAACCTTGAAGCAGCATAGAACTATTATTTTCGTAAAAGGAAAACTAGAAACCAGTGAAGCTTACATATCTGCTGTCTTCACAGGGTAAAGAAATGCATTCCATGCTTTATTTTCAAACTGCACCATAGTTCTGCCATTTTGAGACTGTAGCATGATTTTTTTCATTTTATAAATAATTTGGAGCCAAGTTATAAGTTTGCTTTATTTTGCTCTAAACTAAGAGCAAAGTTACTCTTTCACCCATAAAGCAAATATTTTCTCGAAAACATAACTGGGACATATATTACTGATTTTCAACCCAGAATTCTGATGAATATTATTGATGGCATCTAAATTCATCAATAACACAAAGCCCATTCTGGAGTTTATGATTATACTTAAAAGAGTGTGGATCATGGGGGTTTGGGTAGGATATTACTCTTCCAGTCTTTTTTTGTTTTTGTTTTTTTGTCCTCTTGTTTACCTACCTACGTATGTATCCATCTGGTTACCTACTTACCTATTTCTTTCTTCCTTCCTTCCTTCCTCCTTTCCTTTCCTTCCCTTAACTTCCCTTCCTCTCTACTCTTTTTTTTTTTCTTTCCTGGGGATTGAATCCAAGGAGCTACATCTCCAAACCTTTTGATTGTATTTTTTAAAAATATTTTAAGAGTCTTTCTTACTCAGTCTCAAAATATTTTTTAAAATATAAGGCTGGCCTTGAACTTGTGATCATCCTCTCCCGGCCTCCAGAGTTGCTGGGATTACAGATGTGCATTTGGCACCATTTGTATCTGAATCTTAGACTTTTAATAAGATAAGGTACATCCTAAATATCAAATTGGTTTTCCTACTAAACAAATATAACAAAATATTTTCAAAAATATTTTATAATGGTTGATCAAACTGATTCAAATAGATTCCTTTCCTTCCTTCCCTCTTTTCTACCCTCCTTTTTCCTTTAATTATTCCTTCTGTCTTTTCTTGACTCCTTCCTCCTTATCTTTTCTTTTCCTTTGCACATTTAGTGTGCATCATGAGTTGCTCATGTTCCAGTTTCATGAGAAAAGGATTTATTGATCTGTAATGTTTGGGGGATGTTTGGATTCATCCCAGGGGTCCTAAGGCTTTAGAAATCAGAACTTTGGAATTCTATATACAGAATTTAGAAATCTCAATTTTATTTTATATCCATTTACTTGATAGATAAAGAATCATTCCCTTTTGGATAGGCGAATGTCTCTTAGTCATTTCTAGTATCTGGATGTATTACTTCATAACTAAATTCTACAGATGCTACTTGGAATTCTGAATTGAAAGCCTTCATGCCTGCACTAGAAATTTGATCAAAGGAAGAACACATGTAATCAAGGACAGGATTGTATAACTGGAAGGGTTTGCTCATGCCTAAATTTTTGCATATTGCATTTTATCCCTGGTGATGGCACATGTTTCCAGCTAATGTCCAACAGAGATAAACAGGATTAGTAGTAATATATGTTATCAATCATCGATAGTACTAGAGATGTTATTTAATGGTAAGTAAAATATTATTTGGGACAAAGGAAAATCAACCCAGAGGAAAAAGAACAACAACCTGAAATCCAAAATTATTCTGTCTTCTGTACACCCTTCTGAGATTGTTCATATAACACAAGGAAATGATCCAAGTTCCTTTAGTTTGTAGATGTTCAGATTAGCATTCATAACCTTGAAATTTTAAAAATCTGCATCCAAGTGTATGCATTCCAATGTATGGTGCCCCTTTCAATCTTTCCATTTTCTCTGCTGAGATGTACATTTATGTATTTGTTTGTTCAGTATTTATGTCAGGCATGAGCCTACATTTAGAAGAAACACAAAAGTGAATGAAGCAGCAAGATGTAGTTGAAAAAGTGTTGGAATAGACAAACTTGGACTAGATATCATTTCTGTGAGGACACCCCAAGGCAGTAGTGCCAATGTCTTGCATACACACAAATATAATACAATTTCAAAAGTAGCACATTTTAATTATCACATGGATGTGACATTAAACATGTTTGGAAACTTTTGAATGGAGAACTTAGAGTGTGTGTTTGTGTTTGAGTGTGTGTGCATGTTTACATGTGGTTGTTTTACATTGGTGTATAAACCTATGTGTAGTACAATCAGGCTGAGAAAGATTCCTGTCTGTTTTTTGTTTTTCTTTTTGCTGAGATTAAACCTGAGGCCTTGTGCATGAAAGGAAAGTGCTCTACCACTGAGCTACACTTCCAGCCCTGACACATAAGCCTTTAAGATCTACTTAAAATCATCAAATTTTATGGGCCATTTCTACAATTGTGTCTGTATTTAAAATAATATTGCTAAAATAATTTAATACAGATTGAGCCAGTAGCAATATTATTTTGTTGTTCAATCTTACTTACTAGAGTAAACATTTTTAAAAGTGTTTAAGTGACTAAAAACATTCCAATTTTCTTAAAGAGTCTTGAAATTGTCTGTCATCTCCTTTAAAAGATATGAACCTCATTGTTTTATTTCCTGTCTTTTCAGCAATGAGAAGATGCAGGAAAATTGGAATAGATTCATTTGGTGGCATTTCACTGTTTTATTTCATTTCCTTTCCCTCTGGGCTCTCTGTGCTGTGTTTGCCCTTAACAAATCTAAGTGTAACATTGAATGTATTTTCCTATCAGAGGTTGCAAACTGGAACCCAGAGGGCCACAGATGGTCCACAGATGTATTTTGTTCAACTCAGACATTATTGGACTACATAATATTTATATTTTATTCTTAATAAGAACTGGAAAAGTTCACTCTGTATGCGGATGATTGACTTCTCTTGAAGAAATTGCAGCTTTGACAGCAGTGGATCTTTTACCAAATGTAGTGATTACTGACTGAGTTGTATAACTGTCTCTGCAATTCACCACAATCCACACTATTTCCTCTTGTACTTATTTTGGGTGAGAGTAAAATGAAATATCCTGTCTGTATTTTACATAAGGCCAACATTGCATTCTTATTTTATTAGCCTTCCTCTAAAGATATATTTGTTAGTACTCAGATTGGTTGGATAATATCATGGTTTAGGTATAAGGACTCATGTGTGACACAACGCAGGAATTTTCAGAAATGAAATGATTGGATAATGAGAGCCTTAAGTGAATCAGTGAATTAATTCACTGGTATGAATTAACTCATTGGTAACTATTGGAAGGTTGAGAGTGAGGTGGGTTACTGGAGGTGTGAGTTTGGGGTTTATTTATTGTCCCTAGTGAGCAGAGCATGTTCTCCCTGCTTCCTGATTGCTATATACTGAGTTACCCTTCTACCTTGATGTTCTACTTTATTTCAGGCCCATAGCTATGGAGTTGCCCAACCATGGACTGACAATGAAACAATGAAACAAAACAAAATTTCCCCCCTCTTTAATATGTTCTTGTCCGGTCTTTTGGTCACAGTGAGGCAAGGGTGGTTAAATCAGGCAGTTAACTCAGTGTAGCGAAAAGAATCAGGTAGATTTAGAGACTAACCATGTTATGATTCGGATATGTCCCACAAAAGCTCATGTGTGAGACAATGCAAGAATGTTCAGAGGTGAAATGACTAGGTTATGATTGTTGTCAAACTAATCAGTGGATTAATCCACTGGCCTGAATTAACCAGATGGTAGTGTAGACAGAGGCAGGTAAGGTGCAGCTGGAGGAGTGCATCACTGGAGGCATGCCTTTGGGATGTGCTTGTTGCCCCTGGTGAGCAGAGCCTGTGCTCTCTGTTTCCCTTGATCTCTCTCTCTCTCTCTCCTTCCTTGTGGCCAGGTCCTGAGCTGCTTTCTTCCACCATAACTATTCTGCCATGACATTTGGCTTCACCTTGGGACCACAGAAATGGAGTCGACTGCTTGTGAACTGAGACCTCAGAAACTTTGAGCCAAATAAACTGTTCCTCTTCTAAAATTTTTTGTCAAATCTTTTGGTCACAGAAACAAAAAAGGTAACTAAAACAGACAGACCTGGATTCAAATCTAAATGTGACATTTACCAATTACATAATAGTATACAAATTAGGTCCAGCAACTTAAATTTTCCCAGGCTTTAAAATATCTTATAAAATAGTACTAAACATATTTCTGTACTTTTAAAGAAATTTAAAGATCCTTATGGAAAGCAAACCTTTGGGTGTTTGTGATCAATAAATGAAGCAATGTTTGTATGATATCCTTGGTACAGAATACATGTTGCTACACATTTGCTCCTCCACTCAGCTATGGGAAAGATTTCTCTGTGACATGAGTGTATTTTATTTTCTCAGCCTCATAAGAAAGCATTATTTCTAAATCATCCTTCCTAGATCTTAGCACAGCACTAGCAATTATTAAGAAGGGTAGTCAAAGAGCACAAGTATTAACATATTGCTACTACTAAATTCCTTAGGAGTGTGGAAGATGCCACATACATGTCATTCATTTTTTAATCTACCATCTGATTAAATTAATTAATGAAAACATAAATTTTGTATAGTTTCCTGTGTTCATTCTTCTCAAATTTAATTAAACTTGCATTTTGGCTTTATTTCTTCTACCTATATTGATGAAAAAACTCTGCATTCCTTTGGTGATAATTATTGTAAATATGTTGTGAAAGATACTCTTCATTGTTTTGTGATTTTTTTGCTGATTTTTTTAAATTTTTTATGCAGAAATTTATTTGTTGAACAATCAAGCAAGCTTCTAATGAAATAATATAATATATATATATATATAAATTCTGAAAATTAGATTTACCCCCAAAAGCCCCCTCCAATTACCCTCCTTTATCTACTGCCCTCCTTCCCAATACATCTCTACAAATCCTTAGATTGTATGACATTACACCTTATCCAGATTTAAAACATGATAATAGACCTCAAGAAACAATTGAAATAATTTACTTATAATTTGATTTTATTTTTAGAAATATATTTTCTGTGGGACAAAATATTTTTAACAAAATAAATATGAATAACATAGTGAAAATTTCTATTCTCCAATCTAGGTCTTACTGTTACTTTCAGTTTGACTAAACTTTATACGGGCTTTTTTCCACCCCCCTGGTTCCAGGATCCTGTCTTCTCATTCCTTGGAGCATTTACTTTATCAAACTTGCAATTATAAATTATTTGTAACATGTCCCTGTGGAATGTATATTGCACCTTTTCATAGTCTCTTAGAGTTATGTCTTTTTCAAGAGGTGGGGCCATCTCTTGAAATGTCAACATTGAAGGAGATAGCACCTATCTCCCAGGCCTGGGAGAGGGTAGTAATCTAAAAAACATAAGCACCAATTGCAAGCAAAGGTGGCCTAATCAGAGAAAAGCATTTTGAATCTAAGGTATCAACCAATGTGGTCCATATATCCTTGTTCCCAAACTTGGCCTGTTTGTTTTGCCTGCCACACAGTACTGAAAATCATTGGCACAATAAGTTCTGCAAAAGAGAAAGAATTTATTCTCAGGATGGCCAAGTTTGGAAGTAAAACACCCAAGTCTTAACTCTGCCTGCCTGAGTATAGGGTTTTAGGATATTTATGGAAATAAGAAGCATGGTGAAGGGGCTGGAGTGGTGGCTCAGTGGTTATGGTGCTTGCCTGCCATGGGCGGGTACACAAATTCAAACCCCAGCACCATGTACATAAAAAGAAATTTCAGAGCAACAAGGGCCACATGAGAAACTGAATGAGGTTGATTCTCTCATTCTCTGTCTATCTCTCTCATTGTCCCTCTCTCTTAAAAAAAAAAAAGCAATATATTGAAAGTCAGGCAGTCGTGTAGTTATCAGTAATCTGTGCATGCATAATCTATTTTCATACCTCTTCATTTGGTGTATGTTCTGAAAATGTCAGTGTTAGCATGATCTGAAGGTGAGGTTTCTCCATCTTTTCATGTGAAAGTCATCCATCAAGCAATTGCCCTGATTCAAAGGAAGGGTTGATAATTTTGACGATAGGAGCCTTCAAGTCCCTGAAAAGAATCTTAAGCAACTGTTAGAAAGACCTGTATCTAAGAGAAGTTACTACAGCAAAGCTAGTGGGAGACTAAAAATATATTGTGTTACCTCCAAAAATTAGTGATTTTTAAAAATAACTAAAATAAGTAACTAAAAATAAGTGAAGCTGGATAATTTATTCAGATTTTTCTTGTGATTTCAAACCTATTGACCAAAGGACCTCCACTGAGGTCCTTTGCCACTTTTCTGCTCGCTCATCCAGTGTTTGTATGTCACTTCCTTCCTTAGTTTATACAGAGGAGTTAAGTTCAATCTCCTTCTACTCCTGCAATAACTAAATCAATTCTCCCTGGCCCACTTTGTTTTGGTGTATTTTTTTTTTTTACTGTTATATCACTCAAAGTTCAATTTGAGGCTTATTTCTAAGAAGAATACTATGTATTACATACTATTTTCTCGATCATATGTCAATAGTACTATTCTGGATGACTTATTTTGATTTCTTTATTGCAACATTTCAGTTTTAATTTTATCTTGTTTCATTACATTTATTTTCTAGACAGCAAATTAAGTGTTTGGAAAGATATAGGAAAGATTTGGAAAATACAGGTTTTTTTGTCATTTCCATTTTTCACAATGAGATGGTAATTGCACTGATGGGACCCCCAGGCACAATGAGAAATTTTTAAGTAGCAAAGGTTACAGAAACTTATGGATATGGTTAGTCAAATAGGAAGGAATATAGAACATTCTCAGAAAGGAACAACTTCCAGGGATTTTCTTGACGTATACATAGCTGTGGATAATGATTCCTCCTGCCCAGAGGAAAGGGTGTAGAAAGCTTTCAGATGTTTTCCATTTTTAAAAAATTAAATCTCTATGACATTTGCTAAGTTCTGACTGTTGTACCATAATGATCTCACATGTTCTTACTCTTCAGGGGAAAATAATTCCACTGGATTTACTGAAAGATTAAGTAAGGTGAAGCTTAACTTCCTTACAGCATCCCTGTTGGTCCAGGATTCAGCCAGTCTAAAGTTTATGCATTTATATTAGAAATATTAACCCAACACTTGACAAGCATACTTTCCCAGCAACTTTTAAACTGAGTTTGATAATGAGAAGAAATCAATGTATATTTTAAGCTTTGTTTTTTTGAATGTCTTCCTTTACCCAAGGATATTGAAACATAATAGTTAAAAATTAAATATGTGGAAACAGCTCAAAGGAAGCTAGTTCCTCAGGTAGAGCACATGGTGGGTTTTCCTGCTATTCCCTTCCTTCTTTATCTGGTGTAGAATATCCATCAAGTCACACGTCCTTTTGAGAACAGTATCCTTGTTTTGGGACAATGCTGAAAGAAATGAGTTGATAATGTGGGATGGAACAATGTGCCAGTCCAGGATCCAGATGGGATGTGCTGGGGACATCATCCTCACCAAGCTTTGCTCTTCTGTTGCTGGTGGTGGTGTTCAGTGAAATGGAGGTGAGAATGGAAAGGATACATGCACCAGGCTTAACAGGTTGCTTGAAGTTGCCAAAGATGCTGGCAAACAATGAAGCCAGAAATGTTCCCACCCTTTTCATGGTGGAGGAGCACATCCTACACATATGTGAGCAGGCTTGTCCAGATGACCAGAGAGATTTGCCTTCACATTATTGATAACCTCATGCAACAACAAAGATACATCTAGATAACATCTAAGCTAAGTGAAACAAGCCAGGAACAGGAAAAAAAAAAAATCAACTGAACGACATGAGTTACGTGTGGAACAGAAAGTTGAATTCATAGAAGAGAGTAGAATGGCAGTTACCAGAGGGATGCAGGAAAGGGGAGAGAATAGGGTAGGGGCAGATGTTTATTAAAGGATGCAAAGTTCAGTTAGACAGGAGGAATGAGTTCTAGTCATCTATTTTATAAAGTGATATTAGTTAAAATACATGTACTATATGTTTCAAAATTTATAATATAGTAGATTTTAAATAGTTTCATAAAAAAGAAAAAAAGTATATGAGGTGATACAAATGTTAATCAGCCTACTTAAATTATTCCAAAATATATACATGTATCACAAATCACATAAACATAGTATTTATACATATATATATACATATTTATAAAGAATTACCATTTGTCAGCTAAAAATAAACTTTAAAAATAAAGAAGAGAAGGCACCAGAGACCTTTTTTCTTTCTCTCTTCCTAGCATGTGAGGACTCAGTGAAAAGGTAGCCAACTACAAGCCAGGAAGGAAGCCCTCACCAGGAATTGAGTTGGTCAGCACCTTGATATTGGACTCCATATTCCTTGCTGTGCTTGGTAGTAGTTAGGAATGAGCAGTGAAATGTGAACCAACAACATAGCAGGGTCATGGGGTTTCTTTGAAGTGCATTTAATGAACAATCAAGCAATTTACAGAAACAGCAGGTGTGTAACACTGAGAGAGAATAAACAGGGAGAAACAAAAGGAGCTAATTCAGAAATAGATCAAGAGAAAAGATGGAGCTAACTTCTGACAGAGTTAACTAGGGTCACTGTGTGGTTAGGATTTATGGCCATAGGTTTCTCAAAGTATGTCAGAAGGGAAGTTTCTTTAGTAGTGCAGGTATACTAAGGTAAAGTTTGTGGGGTCCTTGACCCCAGCGCCAACTGACTTGTAGATGAAGCTCCCCTGAACAGCATGGTAACCCAGTGCCAGTTCTGGATAGGACTAAGTAGGGTCAAAATCCCCCCATGTTAAAGTTAAATAAGGAGTTAAACATCTGATTGATGAAGATTGCAGAAGGTGAAGCCCACTTCTCCTGGGACACATCAAATAATAATAAATTTGGATGGATCATTGTTTCCTTTGTCATTCTCTCCTCAGAGATGGTCCACTCTATCTTTCTCTTGAGATTGTTCTTTGCTTCAGCATTACTTTAGTTCACTCATAATAAAATTCTCTTGCATGACTTTTCATGTCTGACTTTAAATTTTCTTTCATCAGAACACAAGAACTGAGGCTTGGAGTTTCAGTTCCCCACTCATCTATGATGACTGCATCCAGTCTGTGGTATGCTGCTAAAGCAGACTGATCACATGAAAGCAGAGGCTAATAGGTGAGCAAGGTAGAGGTACTGGAGCTAAGTTGTTTCTTCCCAATGCAGAAAGAGCCATCCAAAAGGCAGTATTATTTTGGGTGACTCCCTAGCAATCTGTTCTAGATTTTCTCAGCGTAGTGCTTTTCCTATATCCTTCTGCTTCCTTCCATCTTTTCTTTCATGAGTATCAGACCTACATTGTTGTCAAATGACTCACCTGCTGTACCTGTTCTCTCTTTAGGTCTTCATAGGCACATCCCTGCACAATTCTCTTGCACATATGTATCTCTTGGCATGCGCCCGTAGGAAGACCTGAACTGAGGCAAAAGTCAACAGACGGTGAGGACAATTTCAAAATGTTTAATCATAAATTTTAACCTTGAAGTAGATTCTAGGCAATTTTATGAAAATAAAAAAGAACATTAAGTCCATATTGACTTTCATTTGACAGGAGACTTTTAATCACTGAAACAATCTTGTTACTTGTTATTGGTCTGCTGAGATTTTCTATATTTTCATGATTCTGCTGCTAAGGTTAAAATTCTTTATATTCTAGAAAGTCTCTAAATTTGTGCATTACCTTCTATCCATTTTTTGGTGTATAGTTGTTTATAGTATTCTACACAATATATTTTTATAAAAAATTGTAATATTAGAAAGCAAAGAATCTTATTCAAGTGTATAATTATGTACAAAGAATAAGTATTTTGTTCTTTGTATTTAAAGGTTACATATTAATATAGCATTTATTTAACTTTTTTGTTCTTAACATATATTGAAATCCTAATTTTTGGAAATGATTATACTTCTGAAAATAACTTTCAAGCAGAACAGTTATGTAAGTCTATCACTATAATAACAGCATACTAGCAGTCAAAATTTCAAACATTATATAATTCCAATCTATTTTTAACAATGTTCATTTTAGAACTCAAAAGTGTGCTGGTTGTGATAATAAACAGCATATTCACACTGCTGCTGGTATACTAATCAAGATTGCGTTACTCTTTATGCAAAAATACAATAAAATTTAAAAGTGCTGAACCAGGAAAACTAGGTTATTTTGTGGTGATGCAAAACTGATTGTTTTATTGGCTTTAAGCAACAAGTGGAGTCCTGTTTTCCAATGCAAAATAATTTCTTCCCATCCTTCCTTTTCTAGTTTCATCTTTCTTTTATATTCTTCAAATATGAATCAAACATTTATTCTGCTCACTACCTTTTTCTGTGAGCTTTAAAGATATAGAACCAACAATCTTTTGGGAACTTCCAACTAAGCTCTAAAAATGAAAACAGAAAAGCTTCTAAATAAGTATGTATGGAGTGATATTATAGATAGACAATTATGTATTTATTAAAAATATTTTCTGAAAAGCTACTCTATGTCATGCATTAATCTGGCATTTGGATAGAGAAGGGGGAAATATAAAAAAAGAAAAAGTTTTTCTTTGTGGAACTTACTTTTCAGTTGGGATTGCCATTGAACCAGTAAAACTAAATTTCTTAGACATAATAATTGCTGTATAGTCAGGAAAAGGCTCACTGAATGGTGAGCACAGACTTTAGGAGGGAAAGAAAGGGTCAAGCATATTTTTATCCGGATGAATATCCAAACCAGAGTTAATTGCTGTATTTGGAATCTAACATTAGGAGCACTTTCTGACAGATTTATCAATACATGAAGTTCGCATTTGGTTACACAGGATTTGGCTGTAGAAAGAGCAAGTTTGTAAGTTGGTGAGAAGCTGGAGAATTTGGACAACTGGGGAATGAATTAAACTGTTGGGTTTATATGCTTGAAGATTAAGACTGAGACTCAGGTCTAGAAGGTTGAAATTCATCACCTACAAATGATAATTAAAGTCAAGGGAGTTGCTGAGACCAAATAGGGAGTGAGATTAACAAAGGAATAGAAGTCTCTGATGGGTGGCTGGAGTGGTGGCTCAGAGATTGGGGAATTTGCCTGACCTGTGCAGGGATGAGGGTTAAAATCCCAGCACTACATTAAGATATCATGCCAGTCAGATTGTCAAAAATGGAGAAAATAAACAATAATAGATGCTGGAGGGGCTGTGGAGAGATAGGCACACTAACACACTATTGGTGGAGCTGCAGACTGGTACAGCTCCTCTGGAAAGCAGTGTGGAGAATCCTCAAAAAATTAGGGATGAGCCCACCATATGATTCTGCTATTCCTCTCCTGGGAATCTTTCCAGGGGATTTAGAATCAGCACATTATATTGACACAGCAATATCTATGTTCATAGAAGCTCAATTTACAATAGCTAAATTATGGAAACAACCCAGATGTTCCTCACTGGATGAAAGGATCCAAAAACTATGGTATATTTATACCATGGAATTTTACTCAGCAATTAGAAATAATGATATTGCAGCCTTTGAAGGTAAATGGATGGCTATGGATGAAATTATGCTGAGTGAAATCAGCATAACCCAGAGACAATGGTCCAACGTCTTCACTCATCTGTGGAGGCTGGAACAAGACCCTGGCCATTGAGAAAGGAGGTCTATTATCATGTTTTAAATCTGGAAAAGGTGTGATGCCATACAACCTAATGCATTTTTACAGATGTTTTGGGAAGGGGGGGGACAGATAAGGGTGGGCAATTGGGTGGGGGGGCTTTTGGGGATAAATATAATTTTCAGAATCTGTATATATATTATTTTATTAGAAGCTTGTGTGATTTTTCAACAAATAAATTTCTGAAAAAAATAAAACTTGCCTCTTCATTAAGGAACTGAAAATTGTTTTGCCTTCAAAACATGAAAATTTATCACATGTATACTTTGCCTGCTTTGACATAAACCTATGTCATCTTGTTTATGCATCCATAGCCACTCTGCTCACACATGGACATAGGTATCTTTCACCTCTTTTCCCTTCCTCACTCCTCAGCCTTTTATTTAATTGAAGGGCTGATATGTACCTGTCTATTATGTGATTCCTAAGTAAAGCACTACATGAAGGTTAATAAATAATTCATACACACACACACATACACATAATTCATTCTGTATTATTTTTATATTCTTGCTCTATTTTCATAACCTTAAATATTTTAGAGTGTGTATTTTAGATCTTGCTTTTTTATGGATGTTCTTTATGTACAATATTAACAGACTTAGATTTAAAATATTTGTGTTTTTGTTCTTGTGCTTCCTTTTTTGCTGTATTAACTTAAGCAAGTCACTACATCATTCTACAGTTTCTTCAAGTGTAAAATGTGCACTACATTTCTTGGTTCACTTACTACTGTAAAAGTTATTGCTTAAGAAATAAATATTCAGCAGTTTCTTTTACCGGCATATATTTTTACCAGGCATATTTATATATACAATTAAATTCTAAAAATATTCTTAGTTAAATTCTAAAAATATTCTTAGTATTTATGTCATCACTGTGGTTGGGGAGATGATCACCTGTATCAACATTAGCATCATTACTGTAAAGCTGCTTATCAAATCATAAAATTCTGAAGCTTGAAGTCCACTATGATAATGCATCTGAGTTATTCTTTGGCACTCAAAATATCATTATGTGTTGAAGTAAATGATAATTACTTATATTAAGTTAAATAAAGGATTTAACTCTGGAAATGATCAGGCTTTAGATTTCTTTGAGGGTCATTGTGGTTTTCTCCCTAACATTTATATAAATTGTGATTGGGGTTGAACCAACCCCCAGTTTTTATTGATTTTTAATTTGTACATGTTAAGCAGGAGGTTTCCACTCCCTTAATGCAGGAGGTTTCCAATCCCCAAAGCAACAGTGCGGGGCATTTCTTCACGCATCTATATCAGTTGAAGGATTGTATAATAAGTGCAAACTTTTTTATATCAGATGTGAAGAATGTCATGATGAGCATATGACATGCTTGAAAATACACAGCAATTTTGGAATAATAGCATAAATTTATTTTCCAGTGTTGTCTATGCTTAAAATAGGGAAAAAGAGAATTGGGGGCAAAAAGAGCACAACTTTAAAGAAACTATGTGTGAAATTAGCTTTGCTTCTGGACTTTTCAGCAATATAAGTAAACAAAAATATTGTTTAAAAATAAGTAAAAAAATATTGTGTTGTTGTGCACAAATTTCAGCAAAAAGCATCCTACTTGATTCCGTTTAGAAATCAATGATGAAGGAAAATCAGACTCACTTTCTCCATCATTATTCTTTTCGAATGCAACCACTTTCAAACTTCCAAAGAAATAGTCACTATTATTCCCCACTTTGTCTAAAATTATAATTATATCATATATGGAATTTCTTTATGGGACTGATTTCTTTTGTAAGTAGAAGAAACTAGTTTATATTGTTATAATTCCACATAAAAAGCATTTCTTTGATAAAAAAAATTTCATGGAAGAATGGAATATATAGGTTTATAGGATACAGCTGGCTTTAGATTGAACTGTAGAAAAATCAGGTGAAAAATCAGAATCTATAGTTTACCATGTATTTATAATTGGCTAAAGATGATTATTATAATTTGAATATGAAGTCCTTCTCAAAGACTCACGTGTTGAAGGCCTGGCAATATTGAGAGGTGGAGACTTGGGAAGGTGATGTCTCTAATCTTATCATTGAATTGATCCAATCTGGGATTTGTAACTGTATTGGCTACTGGGAGTTGTCAAAATCCTAGGAAATAGAGCTTATTTGGAGAGGTGGTTCCTTGGGGGCATGCTCTTGTGTACTGTATCTCGTCTCCAGCTGTTCTCACTCCTCTTTCTCTCTCTGCTCCCAAGACAACCTAAGCTAAGGGACTCTGCTGTGCTAGGGCCTTCTGCCATGATGCTCTGCATCTTGAAAGCACCAGAAACAATGGAGTCACCTAACTATGCACTGAAACCTCCAAAACTGTGAGTAAAATTTAATCTTCATTCTTTTAAGTTGATTTTTTCCGGTATTTTTCACAGTGATGAAAATCTGACCTACATAATCATTAAAGAAATTTTTCTTATTGTGATATGATAAAATTATGCACATTTAGTGAACTACTAATTTTTACCATGACCTATAATATATAATCTTCAGAATTAAAAAAAAAAGCATGAGAAAATCGCTTCTTATAGTCTAGTTGGAGAGGTGTGAAATGTTTATGAAATACACATGAGAAAACAAAGACCGCATTTAATTTACAGCTGAATTATGCCTAATGTCCAAATCAGAGCAGGAAGTACCAACAGAGACCAAGTGAATCAGAGAAAGCCTCCTCATTTTTATTGGGTTATGGCTAGGAACATTTTCATATGGAAGTGTTATGTTATTAACAACATGGTAGTCAATATTTTAATGACCCAGGGCCAGTATGATATATAACTAAGATTTCTAATTTTAAAATAAGTATTTTGGTATTTATATGTAAAATTGCAGTTAATTGATTTCTCTGTGTGAGTTTTATAGACTATGGATATAATCTAGCATATATTTAAGAACGGGAACATAGGATTAAATAAATTACTAAACCATTGGATTTTTGTTTGCATTTTAAGAAAGGCATTTGATATCAGTAAGTTGACTTCTGGATTGGGCTATTGTGGGGGTGAAAAGAGTTGATAATTTTGTATCCAAAAACTTATTTCTCCAACTTAGTAGTTTTGTAGACCTAGTCAAGTTTTTATCTGAGTTTTAGGGTGTTTTTTGGTATATGTAGTAGAGATTACAAGAATATCTCTAGCACCAATTTTTTGTGGCAATTTTGTTCCCATATAAAATACAGATTATGAAAGTACTTGAAAGCTTCATATATTTATATTAATATTAGTTATTATTGTTATTTGTTCTGTGTTTTTATAAGCTTACATTTTAATAGCTGGGATGAGACTTTACAAAACTGTTTTCTAATGGACGATATAGATAAGAGAAGTGAAAATCATAAGACACTTGATCATTGATCACTAACTTTTGTCTAAATTTTTAACCACCCAATAGAATGCTTCAGCCAAATTTTCAGAAAAAAAATTTTTTTTATTATTTTCTTCATAATACTATGAAGAAACTAAATTTCTTGGCCTGCTAGTGTAGGGGGAAATCTCCACAAAAAACATTGCTTCTAAAATATCAGCAAATGTTGAAAGTTCAAATGGTTGGATCTCAGAAGATTATATGCAGGAAAAACTTCACAAATAACAAAAGGAACCAAGCCTAACTCGTGTGGAAGAGTGCATCACAAGCTGTGACCTTCTCGTTTCCATTTTTTATAGTCACTTTCATTTAGTGTAGTCAAGCAAGGTAACCCAATTCCTAGAAATACCAGACAAGGTGATACAAGAACAAAACCAGGGGTAGAGACCCAGATCCTTCCTTCTTGAACTGAACAATTCTGATTTATGTTCAGTTTTGAAAACTCTATTTAGAAGAAGGAAACAAAGGCCACATTTCTTCTATAAAGCAAACTTTTATAAATGTAGAAGTTGAAGCATTAATTAAATAACTAAATGGAGTTTTAAAATCCCAATCACATGAAGCAATCAAGTTCAAGAACAGTATAACTATGCAAAAGAGGTGTAGAAAATTATATATTTGTTTCCACCTACACCCTTTGCTTATTGCTGTTAAATCGAATTCTCAGAACAAATAATATTCTTAAAATTTATGATGCATGATAATTTAGTCTCCTATTATTTTCATGCAAAATATTTTCATATCCATACATAGAAGAAAAAGAAAAGGCAGAGTGAAGACGACAGCAATTTTTTTATTATTTGTATATCATGAACTATTGCTCTTTCTGTAATAAAATATGTTTGTAAAGGAAAATTGATATTCTAAGGAGAAAAAATGTTTACTGTAATATTTCATTTAAACTGCAAAGAACAGTGAATAATGGACAATTCTCTGAGAACTCTTCCAGGGAATTTAAATGACTAGGTTACCTATTGTGCTACTGTTAGTTCATTCTCTATTGATTTATACTAGACATTTCCTTAACATTGTTCATATGCACAAACAGGATGGGCTTATCACACAGTGTTGAAGGATCATGCAGTTCTGGATAGCATTGAAATATGTTAAGGTTGCTCTACAAGCAGATTTTCTAGACATATTTCCAACACGGTAACACAGAACGGGTACATATCCTTTTTCTGTAAAGATATCTTTTCATCCTGTTTTCAGCATGCCAAAATGATACAGAATCCACTTGTTAATGTGGATTTGAATCTTCCAAGTAGAGAAATATTTTTATGAAGAAAGATATCTGGAATTAAGATATTCAGAGTTTCTATCTGAAGTTAAATAGAAATTTTCCAAACGGATAGCACTGCTTCTTTCTAATTAATCATTGGTGTTTATGATGCTTTTTAACTAAAATTGCATTAGAGTTTGCAGGAAGATTGATAAAATATATCATGATCATTTTTAGACTGCAGAATGAGAACACTGTCAGTTACCACTACATTTCATTGACTACCAGAGAGATGAGAAAATGAGCAATTGTAGGGATATTGCCAACCCTGAAATAGACACATACATCAGACGCTCATGTTCTCTGTCAGTGCTGCAATCATTCACTGAACATTTTCTATGTGTTTATCACTTTGTTAAATTATGTAGAAATGCAAAATAATGACGAGGGGGTGACAAGGAAAGCTAGTCGTAGAGAAATCATCATGCTGCAGCTTTGCATAACGGTACAAGTGAAGTTGGTCTTTTTCCTTATGAAGCTTTTTTCTGACTATTATAGCCTGGTATACCTGTAGCTTTCCCAAATTGCACAATTTACCATTTTTACTGTTTATATTGTTTGCCATATTTTCACTTTGTAGCGTTGTCATCTCACAGTTCACACTCTGAAGAGAGCATTTCCATTTTTTCTCTTCTCTTACTGCACTTAGCATATAGCTGAACCCACAGTGTGTTTAGCAAATTGCTGTTTGTTCAGATAAACACAGTAAGCAGCATTCCAACCCTTCTTTGGTGTGAATAGGGCAAGTTGAAATAGGTTTATGTTCATTAAAGTTTACAGGATACAAAGGTCTTCTAACCCAGCTTGTTTGAAAGAGGCCTCTGAGATATTTTACTTCAAAAGACACCTTCGAAAGCAATTGAATTTTGCACTGCATAGATCAGAGCTGAGTCATAAAAGGATCAAGAATATACAGGACTAGAACATTTAGAGAAAAGAATTTCCTGGGATCCTATGGATCCAGGCTGATAAGAAACAATCAGGGTAAAAAATGATTGTGTTCTGGTGCATAATTGGGTGACTATAGATAATGATAAAGCACACATATTTCTAACCAGCTAGAAGAAAATGTTTTTAATGTATTTACCACAAAAATGATAAATATTTGAGGAGATAACATGTGTTTGTCCTGACTTATACATTACACAATGTATGCATATTGAAACATCGTAAGACCCACTCATGTATATAATTGTTACAAATCAATTGAAATATTAAATAAAGTACTTTGTAACTGTAAGTTTTGAAGTAGTAATTACTTTTAGAATTTGTAAATAAGAAAAGCATAGAGCTTCATCATTATTGAAGGAAAAGCAAGCTTAACTCCAGATGGGACAGCACAGGACTTAAAGTTGGCACTGTATCAGTTGTTCCTCAAAGACTAAGTCATTTAGCTAGTTTCCTCAGCTCTACTTAGAACTATCTCTCAGTTTGCACCTGCTGGTAAGAAAAGGATAGAGGGCTTTTTTATTTTCCTGAATTTTAAAAATATTAATTATCAGAGCAATTCCTAATTTCTTGAAACTTATCCATTGACTTCTTCCAACAAGAATTATAAAGTACATGTTAGCACAATTTGCTATTTTTATTTTGTTTTAAGCAAAATAGAATGTATATCTTATTACATTATTTTTATGTGGGATCAGAAGTTTTATAAATATGTTGTATTATTTGAATCCAAGTAAGTTAAATTTCCTTATTATTGAACTTAAGTTGCTGGTGCTGATGTTTCAATTCTAAGGGTTGCATAATTCTTTAATATAATACTAATAGTTATGGTTAATAAATTGCTCCCCAAAATCTAAGAAAAAATACTAAAATCTCATTGGTAAAATAAAAGAAAATGTCTTTTCTTAAGGATATGAAAAAAAAAGTGACTGCGTGATTCAGTCTCTAAAATTATGTCCCAAATTAAAGTTCAGATGAATATCAGAAATTCCCCAATTTCTATAGGTATTCTGATGACTACCAGAAAGCACAGATTATTTTTCTTTACAAAATAATGGTCTGACTAACTTAAAAGGAAGGATTAAATTTTTAAAGGACGTCCCTAATAGCACTGTCTAAACACATATGTCTTTAACATTTCAGTTTAGCTCACTGGTTTGTTTACTTACTACTTTCCTGGTTTCAGAATTTACTGTTTTCAAATTTATAAATTTGTAAATTCATAAATTTTAACTTCCCTAGAATTCTTTTCTAAATGAGAAGGATAATTTCTGTTGCTGTATACATATCTATATCAATTTTTCCCATTCTTTAAAATCCCCTTTGCCAGTAGAAAATTCGTATAACCTGGAGGAAGCTAATTCCATGTCTGCTTGCATGGGTAGAGCACATGACTTAGGTTGAACCCTAGCAGTGCATTTTGTTCCCTGGCCAATGTGATTAGTTTATGGAGGACAAATGACTTAATTTAATTACAGTAAATTCCAGAATTTGTTAGATGCTTTAGAGTAAGTGTGCTTTCCATGTGTGCAGAAATCAAAGAGAAAATTGTATATTCTGGTATCTAGGGAAAGCATTTAGAGAAAATGAGGTGACTCTTCCATTGTGCAAGACAAAATAGAAGACAGTAGAGGCAAGGGGAGAAAATGGGTTCTAACATGGTAACATTATTTTGCCATCCTGGCTCAAGCTTCAGAAGTGTTTGAACCAGGTTTGGTGAAACTGAGAGAATCCAGCAGACATTTCAGCGTTATATTCTTTCACTTATAGATGAAATGCATTTGCAACTCCATTTTAATCAGTACTAAATGTGCCTGGTATGTCATTTTGTAATTACATGAATTCCAGAGCCCTAGAGCCACTTACCTAAGACTCAGAATCAACTCTCTCGATTTTTAGTACAAATCTTTTGACCTAACTTCAGCGGTTTGCCTGTTTATGGCCCTCAAAATTCCTCTACTAGTTTATAGGTTATCCATGGAACTACTCCTGGGTGCTTGAATAAATTTGAAAATTATATTCTACAATTTATGTTTAATATTCAAGGGATTTTCCTTTCTGTGTATATCACAGGGTCTTCAATACACTAACATGCTAAAGACACACAAAAAGAGATTTCAGATCCACATTCCCAGTAATGTGTGACCGCTGGATTTTTCACAGCAACTTTAAAAGCTCCAAGGAACAAAATCATGGTAACTCCAGTCCTCTCTTGTGACTAATACTTTATGCTTCCTTTTCAGATATAAGGTAATTTTCTGTGTTAACTATTTGTCTCTAGTAATTTTATGTTATGTAGGTTTTATGTTTCAAGGGACATTGCTTGCTATGTAATTGGTCATGTGGCAGTTTGACTACAGAGATGAAAATGTGAAGGCAGAGACATGATTGTGATAGTCTAATCAAATAAATGTAGAATTGGGTAAGCATTGTGATTAGCTTCTCAACAGTTGGCCCCTCCTCATCTGCATGATTAGCAACCTGAGAAGTAGTTGGGGATATTGACCCAACAACAGGTCAATCAGGACACTTCATCCCCTGGGCTTTGATTGTTTCAGGACATTCTTAGTATGGTGATTCCTGGGATGGGAAGGCATGTTACCTGAATCAAATAATGAGATGCAAAAGAAATGTGCGGGGGAAATTACTTCCTATTTAACTACTGATCACAAGAAATGAACATTTCTGTTTCTCTAGACATGATTTTACCGTGGACAAAACCTGCCACTTTTATTGCTATCTTTCACTAGCCAGCAAGGAGGATAAAGTCAGAAATTTGTCAGCGGAGGCCTGCCCTAGCCAGCATTGTCAGGGATTCCTTACTACTTATGAATAGTTGTGCTGTGCTTTTCTATTACTTTCAGACAGAAGCATCTTAGCTAATATAAAACCTACAAGAAAAATCCTGCCTATTTCCCTGAATTTTAATGTTTAAAGGCTAATGGGGCACATAGTTATATATTCACAAAAATCCTAATTTCATGGAACTTATTTTTTTTTAAAGAGGGAGAGTGAGAGACAGAGAATCAATTTTATTTATTTTTCATCTGGCCTTTGTTTTTCCACGACTTAGTTGTATACGTGGTGCTGGGCTTTGAACCCATGTCCTTGCAGATGCCAGGTTAGTGCTCCAACCACTCCACCACTCCAGCCCCCAAGAAACATTTTTATTTAAAACTAGAATAAAACTAGTAAAATTCCTTTGGACTGCTCATCAAGTCACTTTTTCCTCCTCTTCATCATCTAGCGTAGTGTTTCTCAAATTTTAGTACATGTACGCCAGCTAGGGAGGGAACAGATTCTGAATTTCCAACAAGCTCCAGATAACATTGGTGAAGTTGATCCATGGATTGTACATTGAGTATCAAGGAACAAATAGACAACAAACTTTATCCTTTATGCAGACAGCAAGTGTGGACAGCAGGCCACACCCTGCTCTGAATTAGTCCTCGATGTGTAGAACAGCAGTTGTCAGATTGTGCCTATGCCTTCATTACTCCAGTTTATAAAGCAGTAAATTGCTATAAGTTATTTTAAGAGAGAGATACAGTGAAAGAGAGAGAGAGACCGAGAAAGATAATCAGTTTTATTTAGTTTCTCATGTGGCTTTCATTGGTCTGACACTTGGTTGTGAATGTGGTGCTGGGGTTTGAACCTGGATCCTCATGCATGCCAGGCAAGGGCTCATAACCTCTGAACCACCACTCCAGCCCCAACCTATTCCATTTTGAGTTTAAGGGCTGAGGAGAAATGGCTGTATACCAAATACCATATTTTTACAAGTAAACAACCATCACCTTGGCACATCCATGTCATAAATTATAAATAATCATGCTAATAAGAATGACCACCTATGAACTTATCAAATTATTCAGAGGTGCATGAATGCTTGGGCATGTCTAACTCATGTCAGAGAAACCAGGCCCATAGGCTTATCAAACATACTAGACCATCAAATGATGCAATGCTCTCACTGTAGACACATATAAGGAGGGACACCCCGAGACTGGACATGATAGAACCTTGACACTGTCACCTGGTCACACATCAAGAGCCGAGCCCAGGATGAACCTCCAATTTCCTGTCCCCATTGGGCTTCAACAAAGTACAGTTTCTCTTGTCTGTGATGACCATGCATGGCCAACTCTAAGCTGACACCTCAGGCAAACACTCTGAAACTGAAACTGCCATCTATCTGGACCCTCAGCTTTGACAACTCTGAGATACTGTTTTGTTACAACCCTTATTTGACCATCTACAGTGACTCTTTTTCTCTGCATCATCACTTTCTCTGCCTGTGCTCTTGTATGGCATCCTGTAACCCTGTGGGTACTTTAACTATTTCTTAATCTTTCTGTGAACAGTTTATATATCATTTTGTGAAGTATTGTGATTCGAGTGTTTAGATATTAGAAATTAAGATTGGAATAAAAGAACTTGTGTTCGACCAGCTTAAGACTATCAGGTGACCCTCAAGAATTGATTGAAGTGCCACTGATGAAAGTGGTGTAGCCTGTGAATTTATTGTTGTTCGATAAATTCTGACATTGTGGAATGGCAAAAACATGGTTTGGTCTATGTTAATGGTGGAGCATGCTCATGACAGCAAGATAAATAAATGTGAGTAAATATTGAATTTTGACCACATATTACCTTATATCCACAAAAGTCCAATAACATATCTACATAGCATTCAGTTCTAAAAGATGCCTATATTACCCATTTGGCCACACACACACACACACACTCTCACACATTTATATATAAACTCATATCACAATTTTCTAATGCATTATAGGAAGGAAAGAGTAGTGCTGGAGGCAAAACTTCTTGACTGAATTTTCTTTTCCCACTAAATTCAATTTTATACAAATAAATTGACTATGCAAAAATGGGAAAAATCATTGACATATAAATTAGGTAAAATAAACAATTCTAAGATACTTTCACAGATTTATATGAAGAAGAAATGTGCATAATGTGGTTATTCAAATAGCTTAACTTATTTTTCTTGAATAGTTTTAACTGGGCCCTCATCCAAATGCTTTCATTGCCCTAATTAGTTGTCAACATACTCTACATTCTCTTTAATTATTTGTTGTGTTCTTTTTTATCTTCTTGAGCAAAACAGTACTTTCCATTCTGCACTGAAGTGAGAAAACTATTAAAATGAGAGATTTTGTAAATATGCAAATTTTGTATGTGTTAAATGATATAATTTTTCTTCTATATTTGAGAAAATCTGAGATCATTATTTTATACCATGTTTTTGGAAAGGTAAGAAAAGGATATCTACTTTCTTATTGCTTTCACTCTTGAACAAATGCATAAAGTACTCAGGAACATTATAAACATTCATTTCAAACCACTTTACTGACCACCTGCTTACTCACCTAGTTGGGGTAACTAGCTTACTATACCACCCTAAACAAGTATGTCTTCATACAGAGCAACCTAATTTTCTCCCATGTTTTCCATCAAGGGTCTTTCTGACAAGAGGAAATCTCACCTCCAGTTGTGCTTCAATAATTCAAATTTCTTCCTGAATTCATTTGGCTTCTCCTTCTTCCAAAGCCTTGGGATTTTGTGTATTTAGGCAGTGGAGGAATAAGTGAGAATATAAAATACCAAATTGTTAAAAACTTTTGTTTGGAAGTCATAGATTACTTTTTCTACAATTATACTTTTGAGAATTAGCTATATGAATTATAGGAGAGATGAAAAGTATAGTTCACTCTTCAGAAGCAATGACTCAATAACATGGGGGCACAACTTTTGGCACACAGCCAACTCTGCCACAGTACTGTGTATACATAATCTGTGAGTTGGACCAGATAAGTTGATAGAGAGTTGAATAAAACACTGAACATTATTATCTAATGAAATAAACAGGTATGCAAATAAAAATTGTAGTACAGTGTGTAAATAATAAGTAGAAAACAATGTTTAATTAGAAAATCTGCTTTTTCTTTTTTGGGGGGAAGTTAATTATGGTGACAATAGAAGAGAAACTTAGTAGATCTTGGAAAGAGATCTTAGGAGAAAGTGGCTCATGTTAACCTTGACAAGAGATTAAAGTTACACTTATAGATAGAGAAAGAAGATGCAAGAGATATTTATTTAGCAAAGGAAAGACTGTATACACTGAAAGAAGAAAATGTAATACAGCCTGATTTGGTGCTAACCTCGAAAAACTAGATGGATTATAACATTGACTATTGTAGAGAATTAAGAAATAATAGAATTTGAGTGGGAGATGTTAATCAGTTCTTTAGAAACACTGGCAAAGATATGTGAAAGGTAGTTACACTTTGGTTCTTTTAGCAGACATGAGTGATCAGAGACTGAGATCGATATTGAGATAAAAAGAGAAAATTTGACAGTATAAAAAATAGTAGCTCCTCAGCAACTTAGCAAGGCCCTGAGTAACTTACAGATCCTGACTCAAAAAAATAATAATAATAAAAATAAATAAATAAAAAGTGCTGGGGATGTGGTTCAGTCATTAAGTGCCACTGGGTTCAATTCCTAGTACCTAAAAAAAAAAGAAAGAAAGAAAGAAAGAAAATAGTGGCTAAAGTTAAGAATATCCTGAATCATTAGGTGAGAAGTTGACTAAGGCCCAAACCATAATTCACACTGCAAATGTAAATAAAATTGAATCAGAATGACTTATTGCCAAATTTACAAGATTTTTGCTGATTAAAAGAAGATAGATCAAATGACTCGAAATTCAGAGAAACGTGTATGTTTGAATGAATATCCAAGGACTCAGAGTTTTGTGTATCCATGACATGACTTTTATGTATCAACTTGCTGGATGAAAAGATGTGCAGATATCTGGCTAACCATTTATCTGGGAGAGTCATGATGCTATTTCCAGAATAGATCACCATATGAGTTAGAGGAATATTTAAAACTGGTTGTCCTCTTGAATGTTGGTGAGCATCATTCAATCTGATGAGGGCAGAATAAAATAAAGGGCAAAAGCTTAAAATGGTTCTCTCTGCCTGAATGCTGAGCCGCTACATCCATCTTCTGACCTTAAACTGGATCATTCCTGTGTTTTGTCACAGCCTTGGACTTGGACTGGGATGGCACTGCTGGGTTTCCTGAGTCTCTGGCTTGTAGAAGCTGATTGTGGGACTTCACAAAAACAGATTTCTTATGCTAAATCATTACACACACATATGCACAAATGTTCTGTTGGGGGATGGGATTCCAAGATGGCCAGCAGCAGGAAGGCTGCTTCTTATTTGGCTCCATGACCAGATCAAAAACTCCAGGAGAGCTCCATTTCTGGGAGGTGTGTTTTGGGGAAAATCATTTTCAGAACATAGCACTAGTTAGGGGAGATTTTTGGAGGATCAGAGATTTGGGTGCAGCAAGTGGAAAAGAGGGATTATATCCATCCCAGTCAGGATACAGCAGCTGCAGCTATGACCGCCATTGTTCTCAATCAGTAAGGGATGGGAAAGGAGTTGAACCATAACCTGAGATTCATTCGGCTGCAGAGAAGCTGAGTTCTATAAGAAACTGTTCATTGGGCTCAACTGGAGATACCCCTACTGCACCTCCACTGGGTAAGGGGAGAACAGTGTCTCTCAGCTGCCTGAAAAAGTCAAAATCGGGAGTCATTTGGAACAGACTGCTCTGTGGGAGCAAGTCAGCTGTTCAGATCATGCTGCTCCACAATTGTGCCAGGAGCCAGTCACGGTTCAGAGGGTGAACCTGCAAGAGGAGGCGTGGGACAGGGCCAGTCCTCACTTAGCTCAGGGGATTCAGGTGTGTGAAGTACAAGAGAACCTTGATCTTCCCTGTCCACACCCACTCCACCCAGAAGGCTCACGTGATAAGCTAAGGTGAGGCAGGAGCACTAAGACATCTCAGTCTGAACTCTGAAAACCTGGAGGGACGTGGAAGAAAACCAGCAGAGGGATTATTGAAAGCATATCAAACCCCTGCACATAAAAGCCTTAAGACTCCTGAGTTTAAGATTCCAGGGAGGCTGGCAAAGACCTGAGGGCATTCCTTAATCTAATCTCTTCACAGAAATCTCTACCCAAAAAGCCTAGGAGTTTGTGAACATCCAGCCCTTTACTTGAGAACACATAATTCCAGACTGAGAAACCCTGCTAACAAAACTCATGCAGATGGTGAACATCTGCTCCCAACATATGGAGAGACAACCTCAGTGATCATAGTTCCAAGTTTTATTTTGAAATTTGTTTATTTATTAGTGCATTATAGTTTTACCTAATGATGGAATTAATTGTCACATTTTCCTAGATGCACACAAATCAGCAATACAATTTGTTCAATATCCCCCCTATACCCCTCTACCTCCCTCCTCTCATCCTCTGATCCCTTGCCTTTCTTCTGGGTCCTATATTGTTTCCAAAAAACCAAAATACAGTGATGTAATTCTTATATCTATATCTACAAAGAACATTATATACCTACATTTATATATATGTATATAATGTATATAAAGTGACATTTATAAATGCTTGGTATGTACCTTGTTTTATCTTAGTTCCAACATTTCCACTTCTCCTCACTTCCTCTCATCCCTTGTTATTCTTCAAAATATTTAAGAATAGGATTAAACATTTACATTTTTGTACAGGTATGCATCACAGATTGTTCAAGTATCTTATGAAGTATCTTGCAACTATATCTTATAAATATTAACATTTTGCACTCTCTGGGTTTGGCTAACTTCACTCAGCATGATTTCTTCCAGTGCATTCCATTTACCTTCAATAGATGCAATATCATTGTTTCTAATAGCTGAGTAGAACTCCATTGGAGATATATATATATACTAGAACTTTTGCATCCGTTCATCCAGTGAAGGGCATCTGGGTTGGTTTAATAATTTAGCTATTGTAAATTGAGCTGCTATGAACATGGACTTTGCTGTGTTGCAGTAATGTGCTGATTCTAACACTTCTGGGAATATACCCAGAAGTGGGATAGCTGGGTCATAGGGTGGATTCAACCCTAATTTTTGCAAGAGTCTCCACACTGCTTTCCAGAGCAATTGTACCACTCTGAAGTTCCACCAACAGAGTGCTAGTGTTCCTATCTCCCCAAAACCCCTCCAGCATTTGTTATTATTTGTATTGTTCATGTGTACTAGTCTGACTGGAGTGAGGTGAAATCTTAATGTAGTTTTGATGTGCATTTTTTTGATTGCCAGTGATTTAGAACACTTTCTTGTGTATTCATTGGCTTGTTCATTGTTGAGAAGTTTCTGTTTAGCTCTCTGGCCCATGATTGGATTGTTTGTGTTTTTGTTATTGAGTTTTTAGTTCTTTGTAAATTTTGGATGTTAGTCTCCTATCAGAGGGATGACAGGACATGATTCTCTTCCATTCTGTAGGTGAACTTTTTTCTAACAGTAGTATGGTAGCCAGTTTAATTCCTAATTCCTTGATCCATTTTGATTTGATTTTTGTGCAAGGTGAGAGATAAGGATCTAATTTCAATTTTCTGCAAGTGGCTTTCAAGTTTGTCCAGCACCATTTGTTGAATAGGCTCTCTACCATGTTATATTTTAACCTCCTTTGTCAAAGATCAGATGTTTAAATATTTGTGGTTTTATCTCAAAGTATTCTATTTTATTCCATTGGTCTTCATTCCTATTTTGGTACCAGTACTATGCTGTTTTTAATACTACAGCTCTATATTATAATTTTATATTTTGTATTGGAAAACCACCTCTTTTGTCTTTCTTGCTTAATAATGTTTTGGCTATTCTGGGTTTTGTGTTTTTCCACATGAATTTCAGAATTGCTTTCTCAGTATCTCAAAAGAATATATAGAATCTTGATGGGGATTTCTTTGAATCTGTATAGTACTCCTGGGAGAATGGCAATTTTAATTATATTAATTAAGCCTAACCAAGAACATGGAACATCTTTACATCTTCTCAGGTCTTCTACAATTTCTATTTTTTGTGTTTGATAATTTTCCTTGTAGAAGTTTTTATTTCCCTTGTTAGATTAATTCCCATGTATTTTTTCTTTTAGAGGATATTGTGAATGGGACTAATTTCATAATTCCTTCTTCTGCCCTAATATTGCTGGCATATAGAAAAGCCATTGTTTATGGGTGTTGATTTTGTAGCCTGCTCCCTTGCCAAATCTCTTTATTAGCTCTAGCACTTTTTTTTTTTGATTTCCAGATATAGGATCGTGTCATCAGCAAAAAGGGATAGTTTGCTTTCCTCTCTTCCTATTCTTATCTGTTTGATTTCATTTTCTTGCCTGATTTCTCCAGCCTGGGTCTTGAGGACTATATTGAATAAAAGTGATAAAAATGAGTAGCCTAGTTCTGTTCCCGAGTTCAGTGGAAATGCTTTCAATCTTTCTCCATTTAGTATTATACTAGCTGAGGGTTTGGCATAGATGGCCTTTACAAAGTTAAGATAAGCTCCTTTGATCCCTATTTTCTCTAGAGTTTTGAGCATAAATGCCTTCTGGATTTTATCAAAGGCCATTTCTGCATCAATTGAGATGATCATATGATTTTTGTACTTAATTCTGTTTAAGTGATGAATTACATTTATTGATTTGTGTATGTTGAACCAGCCTTGTATACCTGAAATGAAGCCCACTTGAGCATGATGAATTATTTTCTTGATGTGCTTTTGAATGTGGTTTGCAAGAATCTTATTAAGGACTTTTGTATTGCTGTTTATAAGGGATATTGGTCTGTAGTTATCTTTTTTCGATGTGTTTGTTGGGTTTTGGTATCAGAGTTATGGTTGCTTCATAAAAATTGTTTGGGATAATTCACTCTTTTTCAATTTCTGGGAATAGCTTCATAAGGAGAAGTGTTAGCTCTTCTTCAAAGGTATGATAAAACTCCACAGAGAATTCTTCAGGTACTGGGCTTTTCTTCTTTGGAAGAATTTTAATTGCTGTATTGATTTCAGTGCCTGTTATTGGGCTGTTTAGGATTTCAATTTTATTAATGTCAATTTGGGGATGTTGTATGTGTCTAGAAATTTGTCCTTGTCCTCCAGATTACTGATTTAGAGGTATATAGATTTTCAAAGTATGTTCTGGTAATCTGTTTGATTTCAAAGGGGTCAGTGGGGATCACTCCCTTTTCATTGGTGATTTTGTTGATTTGCTTTGCTTCTCTTCTTCATTGTAATATTAGCTAGGGGTCTGTCAATTTTATTTGTTTTTTTGAAGAAACAGCTCTTTGCTTTGTCAATTTTTTAATTGTTTTTGTGTTCTCAATTTAATTGATTTCAGCTTTGATCATAATTATTTCCTGTCTTCTTCTGGCTTTGGGATTGTCTCTTGATAGCATGTACTTTATTGAATTTCTTCTGTGGGTTTTGGGAAATGTTTGCTTTTTTTTCTATCTGGAGTTTATCTTTGAGGATTCTTTATAATGCTGACTTTCTGTTCATGAATGCTGCGAGTTTGTTCTTATTATGAAAAGTTCTTATTTCCCCCTCAAATTTGAAGGTGAGTTTTGTTGGGCATAGTATTTTTGGCTGCATGTTGTGTTCATTCAGGTGTTGAAAGATCTCCTTCCATTATCTTCTCACTTCCTGAGTCTGAACTGAAAAATCAGATGTGATTCTTATTGGTTTGCCTCTGAAAGTGATCCGTTGTTTCCCCCTTTCTGCTTTCAATATTCTTTCCTTGATTTCCCTGTTGTACATTTTGAATATGATGTGTCTTGGTGAGCTTCTCATTTGATTAGGCCTAAAGGGTGTCCTATTAGCGTCCTGGATGAACATATCTGATGACTCTATTGTTATGTGTGCAAATTTTTCTTTAGCAATTTCATTGAGAATGTCCCATTTGTGTTTCAATTTCTTCCTGTATCCCAATTACTCTTATATTGTTTCTTCTAGTTTCAGCCCACACATTTCAAACATTCTGTTTCCTTTCTGTGAGTGTCTCTTTTTTTTTTTGTCATCCATGCACTTTAGCTTGCTCAGCCTGTCCTTATTTTCAGAAGTTCTTTCTTCAAGAGGTGAGATTCTGTTTTTTATAGAAGTTAGTCTATTATTAAGTTCTTTCATGATTCCTCTCATGTCATTGACTGCAGATTTCAGCTGTTACTTCCATTTTGAGTATGTCTATTTCTTTGATAATAGAGTTTTTCATCTCTTGAGTTTTCTTACTTAGTCTCTTCATTATATATTCTTTTATCTCATTGTTCCCTTTAGTAATCACATCATTGATTATATTTTTAAGATTTTCATCTTGACTCCTCTCCATAGCATCCTTTTAAGGGGAGTTTTGGGTTTGAGGTGAACCTTTCCTTGTTTGATTCTTCATTTTTGAAGAGATTCTTCTAGACCTCTGAATTAAGATTTCATGTGGGAGAATGCAGGCAGTTCTCCAGGTGGTTTTTCTTTGCAAGTCAAAGGGTCAGATCAGCCACCAACTCAAAAAGGAAGTATCAGAGCTAAAATATGGAGACAATAACATGAGAGGAATTATGGAAGAATTTAATAATAGACAAACTTCTATTGAAAATAGAACCTCAGCTCTTGAAGAAAGAACTTCTGACAATGAGGACAGGCTGAGCAAGCTAGAGCTCAAGGATGACAAAAAAGAAAAACAACTGACAGAACATGAACAGAATGTTCAAAACGTGTGGGCTGAAACTAGAAAAAACAATCTAAGAGTAATTGGGATACAGGAAGAAATCAAAATGCAAACTAATTTTATAAAGAATATTCTTGATGAAATAGTTAAAGAAAATTTTGTCCATATAAAAACAGAGTCAGATGTGCTCACCCAGGAAGCTTATAGGACACCCAATAGACTTAATGAAAGGAGAAACTTGCCAAGACACATCATATTCAAAATGTACAACTGCGAAATCAAGAGAAGAGTATGAAAAGCTGCAAGGGTGAAATGCCAAATCACATTCAGAGACAGACCAATAAGTATTATCTCTGACTTTACAGCTCAGATTCTGGAAGCAAGAAGATCATGGAAGGAAATCTTTCAGTGTCTGAATGACCACAATATGCAGCCAAGAATACTTTACCCAGCAAAACTCAGCTTCAAATTTGAGGGGGAAATAAAACTTTTCATGATAAATCAAAATGGCAGCATTCTTGAATAGAAAACCAGCTTTACAAAGAATCCTCAAATATAAACTCCAGGTAGAGGAACAATCAAACAATACTCAAAATCCAAAAACAGAGGAAATTCAATAGGTACATGCTATCAATAGCCAACCAAGACAGCACAGAACTTACTAATAAAAATGGAATAACTATGAACCACAACCACACAACTATTCTAACAATGAATGTGAATGGTCTCAATGCACCACAAGGATTATCAAATTGGATCAAAAAACAAAATCCAACAATATGCTGCTTACAAGAGACCCACCTTACAGCAATGGCATCCACAGATTGAGGGTGAAAGGATGGAAAAAAAATCTACCATGAGTACAGACCAAGAAAGCAAAGTGGTGTTGCAATTCTTATATCCAACAAAGTAGATCTCAAATATAATCTAATCATAAGAGATGAAGAAGGCCACTACATATTAATGAAGGGAACAATACAACAGGAAGATTTAACCATAGTAAATATATACTCTCCAAACAAAATTCTACTAACTATGTGAATAAATTACTCCATGATATAAAATCATTTGTGGACCTCAACACAATAATACTAGGAGACTTCAACACTCCTCTGTCACCAATAGACAGATTGTCAAAGCAAAGAAAAATAAAAAAAATCCCCAGCCTAAACAACTGCATAAATCAAATGGACTTAAACATTTATAGTATAATCCACCCCAAATCAGGTGAATATACCTTCTTTTCAGTAACACATTGATCTTCCTCCAAAATAGATCATATTCTAGGTCAGAAAGGAAATCTCAGCAAATATAAAAAAGTAAATATTATTCCATGTATCCTATCAGACCATGAGTCCATAACCCTAGCAATTAACAGCAAGAATTATCCCAGAAAACACACATATACATGGAGGTTGAATAATATCCTATTAAATGAAGACTGGAACCAAGAAGATATGAGAGCAGAAATCAAGAAATTCTTGGTAGAGAATGAGAATGAAAACACAATTTATCAGTACCTCTGGGACAGCATGAACGCATTCCTAAAAGGAAAATATATATCACTGTGTGCCTACATTTAAAAATGAGGAGAGATCCAAAATAAATAAACATATGCTTCACCTTGAATCCCTACAAAAAGAAGGAGAATCCAATCCCAAAGCGAACAGAAGACAAAAAAAATAATCAAGATCAGAGCTTAAATCAATGAAATTGAGAACACAAAACAATGAAAAGAATTAACAAAGCAAAGAGCTGGTACTTAGGAAAAATAAATGAAATTGATATACCCTTAGCCAATTTCTCTAATAGGAGGAGGGAAATGAAGCAAACCAATAATGTTACCAATGAAAAGAGAGCAATTACCACTGACAATATGGAAATCCAACAAGTTATAAGAGCATATTTTGAAAACTATACTCCTCTTAATTAGATAATCTGGAAGACATGGACAAATTTCTAGACATATATAACACCCCTAAATTGACACAGGTCGATAATGAAATTGTAAACAGCCCAATAACAGGCACTGAAATCAAAACAGCAATTAAAAACTTACCAAAGAAGAAAATCCCAGGACCTGATGGATTCCATGCTGAGTTTTACCACACCTATGAGGAAGAGCTAAAACCGCTCTTTATTAAGCTAGTCCAAGAAACTGAACAGGAAGTAACTCCCCAAACACTTTTTATGAGACAACCATAACTCTGATACCAAAACCCAACAAAAACTCATCAAAAACAGAAAACTACAGACCAATATCACTGATAAACTTTGACACAAAAATCCTTAATAAGGTTCTAGCAAACCATATTTAAAAACAACATCAAGAGGATAATTCACCATGATCAAGTGGGTTTTATTCCAGGTACACAAGACTGGTTTAACATACGCAAATCACTAAATGTGCTTTATCACTCAAACAGAATTATGGACAAAAACCATATGATCATCTCAATTGATCCAGAAAAGGCCTTTGATAACATTCAGTACCCATTTATGCTCAAAACATTAGAGAAAGAGAGATCAAAGGAACTTAACTATGTTAAGGCTATATATGACAAATCCTTAACTAGTATAATGCTAAGCAGAAAAAAGCTGAAAGCATTTACACTAAACTCAGGAACAAGACAAGGCTGTCTGCTCTCACCACTTTTATTCAATATAGTTGTTGAGATCCTAGATGGAGCAAGCAGGGAAGTGAAGGAAATCAAATGGATAAGAAGAGGAAGAGAGGAAATCATACTATCCCTGTTTGCTGACAACATGATCTCAAGAAACTCCACCAGAAAACTGCTTGAGCTTATAAACAGATTTAGCAAAGTGGTAGGCTGCAAAATCAACACCCATAAATCAATAGCTTTCCTATATACAAACAATAATAGGGCAGAACAAGAAATCAGGAAATCAGTCCCATATACAATATTTTCAAAAAGAATAACATACTTGGAAATTAATCTAACAATGGAAGTAAAAGACCTCTATGATGAAAATTATCACAGACAGAAGAAAGAAATCAAAGAAGACCTGAAAAGATGGAAAGATGTTCTGTGATCTTGGTTAGGCAGAATTAACATAATTAAAATGACCATTCTGCCAAAAACACTATATAGATTCAATGCAATCCCCATCAAGATACCAATGTCATTCTTTACAGATACAGAAAAAGAAATTCTCAAATTAATTTGGAACAACAAGAAACCCAGAGTAGCCAAAACATCACTAAGCACGAAAGACAAAAAAGGTGGATTCTCAATACCAGATCTAAAACTATATTATAGAGCTGTATTAATAAAAACAGCAAGGTAGTGGTATCAAAACAGGAATGAAATATAATAGAATTGAACAGAATAGAAGACTCTGAGACAAACCTACAAATCTTAAACATCTGCTATTTGACAAAGGGGGTCAAAATCTAACATGGATTAGAGATAGCCTTTTCAACAAATGGTGCTGGAGAAACTGGATAGCCACTTGCAGAATATTGAAATTAGATCCTTATTTCTCATTGTGCACAAAAATCAGTTCTAAATGGATCAAGGAACTAGGAATTAAACCAGCAACCTTGCCACTGCTAGAAGTAAAGTTAAGACCAACTCTGCAGCATTTGGGAGTAGGAACGACTTTCTCAACAAGACTCCCAAAGAGAAAGAAGTAAAGTCAAAAATCAATGAGTGGGATTCCATTAAACTAAAAAGCTTTTGCACAGCTAAGGAATTGGACAAAATTGTTAAGAGACAACCTACAGAATGGGAGATAATCACGGCCTGTGATTCTTCTGACAGGGAACTAACATCCAAAATTTACAAAGTATTCAAAATACTTAATATAGAAAGCACAAACAATCCAATCAATAAATAGTCCAAATAGCTCAATAGAAACTTCTCAATAGAGGACATTGAGCTAGCCAATGAATACTTGAGAAAGTGTTCTAAATCACTAGTGATCAGAGAAATGCAAATCAAAACTATATTAAGTGCCGGTGCGATGTCTCAGCGGTTATGATGCTTGCCTGGCATGCATGAGAACACGCGTGCAAACCTCAGTTCCATATACACAAAGTGTCAGAGCCAACAAAATCCACATGAAAAATTAAATAAAACTGATTCTTTCTTTCTCTCTCACTGTCCCTCTTTTTTAAAAACAAACAAACAAAAAAAAAAACAAAAACAAAAACAAATAGGCTTTATAAAAAACAGCACTGAGTGTGTGCATTTGCTGATACCCACCCAGTTCATACACTGCGTCTGGCAGGACCTATGTTTGGAAGCAGTCCACAGAGTTGCCTAGCTGGGCAGGGTACCCACAAGAAAGTCGAGCCACCATTATAAGTGCCAGGAGACAGAACTCTTTGAATCTGCAGAGCAGATGCTGAAAGCTACATCAGGAGAGGGTCAGTGACCATAGACCCAAACAGAAAGAGATGGCTCTGGACAGGCACAGTCTCCACCTTGCTTAGAGGGACTTCGATTTGTAAAGGGTAGTATTTCTCAGCCCTGTCCACCCTCACCCCAGCCAGAAAGATCACGTGACAAGCTAAAAGCTCTGAGTCCTCTGCCACAAGAGACAGTGTATGCATCTTCCAGCAAAGGGAGAATAACAATCATCTCATACTCCCTGTCCATTAAGTCTTCTGGCTTTCAGTTACCCTAGGAGGCTGGTGAAGTTCAGGGCATTCCAGAATCAGACCTCTTCACTGGAATCCTCTCCTAGAAATCCCAGGAGACTGAGGACATCCCAGTCCTCTTTGTGAAATCACATAACCACAGACTGAGACACCTTGATTTTGAAACACAAACAGTGAACATCTCCTCCCAAAGGGCTCAGAAACACTCTTACTGTTTATAGTTCCAAATTATCAAATTAAGAATTTTTTACTTTTTGTCTGATTTTGTATATATATATTTTTTTCTTGCCATTTTTTCTTTCCTTCTTTTTTCTCCTGTTCTTGATGTGTATTGGTGCAATAACTGGAAAAGTTGATCAGTTCATGGAGATATAAAATACTGGGCGTTTTTGTTTACATATTCTTTTGTTTTCTGGAGGTTTTGTCTCTCCTTTTTTATTTTTATTTTCTTTTTTCTGTTCCTGTTTGTTTTTCTTTTGTCTTTGTGTGATTGTTCATTTCATTTTGTCTTCTTCTCTATCCACCTTTTTTCTTCTTCCCTCCTGTTTATCCTTGTCCTCCCTCCTAAAAAGAGGGAATCTGGTCAGTGCATTTAGTATTTGAAGTATTCTGCCTGACCTCCTTATCTTACCTATGTATGCTTCTACCTGTATGCAGTCACACAAATATTACTAATATCTATTTTATCCCACCTATATTTTACCACAGCTATCCCTGCTTCCCCAGGGCCTGTTTTTTCTTTCTTTTTTTCTTTTTTCCCTTTTTAAATTCTTTATTTTATCCTTTTTTTCTTTTGTTTCTTCTCTTACTCTTTATTGTTGTTTCTTTCTCCAGCAGATTCTGTGCCTCCTTCACTTCCTATTGTCCACAATTGGCCAAGATAGCAAATAGCTCATAATCTCCTTGGATTGAAGTGAACCACGCTTCAGATTAACCTCTTATCCCCTGTACTCTCTCAATTCCTAAACTATGTGCTGTGTTCTCTCTCCCTCACTCTAAGCCTTAACCCTACTTGCACCCATTGCTATCTTTTCCTTATTCCCAATTGAATAGCTGAATCAATGCTAACAACTTCTAGTTCTTTATTCTAAGTCATGAGCTCCACATTACCTCCCTACCCCACTTCCTTAGATTTTTATATTGTGCTTCCTCCCATCTACAGCAGTCCTGCTAACTGAAGTGAAGGCCATTCTTCAAAAATGGGTATTTGCTGGCTATCTTAACATATTGTGAGAGCTCTCATGGAAGAAAACCACTCCTATAGGTGCTAATCATCATTATAACTGTTTTAGTTGAAATTATCTAGCATATGCACCTATAGGCTCACATTTCTTCATTGACTGGACCGGCAGCTGTTGATCTGTGCTTCCCAAGTAGCACTCAAGCCCAACAAAACAAAGGCATAAGAAGCTCCAATAACCCTTACAACAGTAATACACTCTATTGGTTTTCAAGCCATGCCCTCAGTATCTGAAAATGAGGAAAAGGGCTAATAACTCCCATCCTCACCCTCACAGCTCCCTGTCCAAGGACTCCACAGTTGGGGTCCTGTCGCGTTCGTCCAGCAAAGCAACAAGACAACAACTGTTGTTCGTGTGTGTAGAAGATCTCTGCTTTATTCTCCACTGTTGCAGTTATATAGTTACAAGCTTCTGCATAGCCAAAAGTTACATTCAGATTACAGTTTCCCAGACCACCTCAGCGGGTGGTCGGGGGAGAATCTACATATCAAGGCACACATCTGACATTGAAGAAAAACATTTGGTCCCAGCTACAGCCAGTTTACAACAACAAGGTGATCAATCTCTTAAGATAATTGACCTCCCAAACCCCTAAGTAGCTAGCCTTCCTCATGGCATACATGCATGAGGCATACACTTGCCTCATGGCCTATATGCTTCTTACAGGGTCCTAGATGAAAACCAAGAAAAATATATAAACATTTTGATTAGTAACTCTATCAAGGAGTTCAAAGAAGAATTAACGAAAGAGATTCTCTGATCAATTTCAGGTGATGAGAGACAACATTTATAAGAAAATAAGGGAATAATTACATGAAATGAAAGACCACATTTATAAAGAGTTAGATATCCTGAAGAGAGATGTAGCAGAGCTATCAGAATTGAAAAATACTGCCAACCAAATCAAATCCTCACTGTAAGATACTAAACCAGAGTAAACTCAACAGAAACTAGAACCTCAGCTCTTGAAGAACGTGCATCAGATAATGAAGACTGGTTGAGCAATGTCAAGTTCAAGGAAGACAGACAAGAAAAGAAACTTATCGTGCATGACCAGAACTTCCAAGTAATATTCAATGAGATGAGAAGAAATAACTTGAGAGTATTTGGGCTGGAAGAAAACACCAAAAACCAAACAGGAGGAATTAAGAACATATTTAATGAACGTATCAGGAGAACATTCCCCATATCAGGACTGACCCAGAATATAAAATCCAAGATGCCTATAGAACACCAAACAGACCTAATCAAATGAGAAATTCACCTAGACATACTATATATATAAAATGATTACCAGAGAAACTAAGGAGAAAATTCTGAAATTGGCTAGGGAGCATCCCCAAGTCATGTTCAGAGGGAAACCAATTAGAAACACAATGGATTTTTCAGATTAGAAATGAACGCCAGAAGAGCTTGGAACTATATTTTTCAAACCTTGAAAGAAAACAATTTTCAGGAAAAAATAATATTCCCTGCAAAACTTGGCTTTAAATGTGACAGAGAAATGAAATACTTCAATGATAAATTCAAGCTAGCAAGATGCATGAACACAAACCCTGCATTACAGAATATTCTCAAGGACATTCTTCATTCAGAAGAACATGCTAATAACACCCTAAACCCCTAAATAAGAGAGTGTCTATAATCACATTACATACCAAAAGAAACTAAAGATGGCACAAAATACAGATACAGTCACAAAATCTGGGACTCAAATTCCCATATGTGTTCTAACTCTGAATGTGAATGGTCTGAATTGTCTCAATGGCCCAATTAAAAGGCACAGATTGGCTTACTGGATCAAAAAACAAAATTCAACAATTTGTTGTCTACAAGAGACACACCTCACTCTCAAAAATAGACACAGACTGAAGGTGAAAGGTTGGCAAAATGTCTACCAGGCCTGTGGCCCCCCCCAAAAAAAACCACAAAAAACAAAAAACCAAAAACAAAAAAACAAAAACAAAACAAACAAACAAACAAACAAAAAAAAAACAAGCTGGTGTGGCTATCCTAATATCTGGTAAAGTTAATTTTGATCCAAAACTACTCAGAAAGGACAAAGATGGACACTACATCATATTAAAAGGGACAATTCACCAAGAAGACTTAACAATAATTAACATTTATGCCCCCAATCACAATTCCCCCAAATACATGGAAAAAAAACTCAAGGACATCAAATTCCTCATTGACCTCAACACAATAATACTGGGGGACTTTAATACACCATTATCAACGTTGGATAGATCATCAAAACAAAATATCAACAAAGATATCCCCAATCTGAACAACTCTATTAATCAATTGGACTGAACAGACTTCTACAGAACATTCCATCCTAAATAAGCTGAATTTACCTTCTTCTCAGCAATAGACCACATCCTTCTCAAAAATAGACCACATCCAAGTCCACAGAGCTAACCTTAACAAATTCAAAAAAAGTTGGTATGGTCCCATGTACCTGTCAGATCACAATGCCATGATCATAGCAATCAACAACAAGAAAAACAACAGAAGCTACTCTAGTACTTGGAAATTGAATAATACCCTCTTAAATGGAGAATGGATAAAAGACCAAATGAGATCAGAAATCAAGAAATTCTTTGAAATGAATGAGAATGAAGAAACAGCATATCAAAATCTCTGGGATGGTATGAAAACATTCCTAAGAGGTAAATTTATAGCACTGAGTGAATACATCAAAAATCAGGAAAGATCCCAAATAAATAGTCTCATGCTCCAATTTAAACTCCTGCAAAAAGAGGAACAATCCAATCCGAAAGCTAATAGAAGACAGGCTATATAACTAAAATCAGGGCTGAAATTAATGAAATTGAGAACAAAAAACAATATAAATTATCAACACAAAAAGAGTAAGTTCTTTGAAAAAATATATAAGACCCCTTGCCAAGCTCACTAAAAAATAGACTGAAATAAAGCAAATAAATAAAATAAAAGATGAAAATGGAGATGTCACCACAGACTCAACCAAAATCCAGAAGATTATCAAAACATTTTGAAAATGTATACTCTGCCAAGTTTGATAATCTGGAAGATATGGACAGATACTTAGCCACATACGACACATCGATTAACACCAGAAGACATTGAAAATCTAAACCAAACTAACTCAGGTTCTGAAACTGAAGATGCAATCAAAGGCCTTCCAAAAAAGAAAAGTCCTGGACCTGATGGATTCATGGCAGAATTCTACCAAATTTTTACAGAAGAATTAACACTGATCCTCTATAAGCTTTTCGATGAAATTGAAGGAGTTGGAGTACTACCAAACAATTTTTATGAAGCTAATATAACACTGATACCAAAATCTAATAAAGACACATCAAGAAAAGAAAACTATAGACCAGTTTCCCTGATGAACACAGATGCAAAAATCCTTAATGAAATTCTAGCTGATTGGATCCAAAATTATATTAAAAATATAATACATGATGATCATGTGGGCTTCATTCCAAGAAAATAGGGCTGGTTCAACATTTGCAAATCAATAAATGTAATTAATCATTTAAACAGAATTAAAAATAAAAATCATATAATCATCTCAATTGATGTGGAAAAGGCCTTTGATAAAATTCAACATCCTTTTATGCTGAAAATTCTGGAGAGGATAGGGATTAGGGGAAGTTATCTTAACTATGTAAAATCCATTTGTGACAGACCCATAGGCAACATTATGCTCAATGGAGAAAGACTGAAAGCACTTCCACTGAATTCAGGAACAAGACAAGACTGATCACTTTCACTTCTCTTATTCAGAATTGTCCTTGAAACCCTTGCCAGAGCTATCAGACAAGAGAAGGAAATCAAAGGAATTTGTATAGAAAAAGAGGAAGTCAGGTTGTCTCTATTTGCTGATGATATGATCGTCTATGTAGGAGACCCTATAAGCTTGACTAGAAGACTTCTGGAGCTTATAAACAACTTCAGCAAAGTGGCTGGTTATAAGATTAACACCAATAAATTGTTAGCTTTCCTCTACTCCTGCAACAAGGCCACTGAAGAATAAAATCAGAAAATCTGTCCCATTCACCTTGTCCTCCAAAAAAATAAAATTCTTAGGCATAAATCTTTCAAAGAATATCAAGGACCTATACAACGAAAACTATCAAACTTTAAAAAAGAAATTACAGAAGATCTGAGTAGATGGAAAAATATTCCATATTCATGGTTAGGTAAAGTCAATATCATCAAAATGGCCATTCTACCCAAGGCCCTATACAGATTTAATGCAATCCCTATCAAGATACCAATGTCATTCTTCATGGATATAGAAAAAGCAATACTCAAATTTGTATGGAATAACAGAAGACCCAGAATAACCAAGACATTATTCAGCAAGAAGGAGGGGGTAGGTGGTATTTCAATTCCTGATATGAAATTATACTACAAGGCTATAGTAACAAAACAGCATGGTGTTGGTATCAAAACAGAATTGAAGACTAATGAAATAGATTAGAGAATTCTGAGATGAACTCTCATACCTTTAACTATCTGATATTTGATAAAGGGAGCAAAAGCATAGTGTGGAAGATTTATAGCCTGTTCAACAAATGGTGTTGGACAAATTGGACAGCCATATGTAGACAACTGAAATTGGATCCTTACCTTTCACCCTGCACAAAAATTAAACCAAAATGGTTCAAGGATCTGGATATTAAACCAGCAACTCTACATACAATTGCTTGAAAATGAAGTAGGATCAAGATTACATGACATAGGTATTGGCACAGCCTTCTTTAAAAGGACTCCCATGGCAAGCATTAAAGTCAAGAATAAATGCATGGAATGCAATTGAACTAAAAAGCTTTTGCACAGCTAAAGATTTAGTCATGAGTCTCAAGGGAGAACCTACAGAATGGGAGAAAATTTTTGCCTGCTATATCTCAGAGGGCTAATATGCAAAATATACAAAGAACATAAAAAACTAAATATCAAAATCACAAATAATCCAGTTAATAAATGGTCTATGGAACTAAAAAGAAGCTTCTCAATGTAGGAAGTCCGAAAAGCCCACAAACATATGAGAAAATGCTCTACATTACCAGCAATAAGAGAAATGCAAATCAAAATGTCTCTAAGATTCCAGCTCACTCCAGTCAGAGTGGCAAAAATGAATACAAACAATGACAGATGCCGGACGGGATGTGAGAAAAGAGGAACACTGTTACATTGCTGGTGGGACTGCAAATTGGTACAACCATTCTGGGAAGCATTATGGAGACTTCTCAAAAATTAGGGCTGGAACTGCCCTATGACCCAACTATCCCATTCCTGTTTATTTTCCCAAAAGAGCTGGAATCGGCTTACTATAAAGATACAGCTTCATCATTAAGGGATAATGTAGGGGTTGTAGGGAGATAGGAACGCTAGCACACTACTGGTGGAACTGCAGAGTGGTACAGTTGGTCTGGAAAAAAGTGTGGAGAATTCTCAAAAATTTAGGGTTGGATCCACTGTATGATCCAGCTATCCCTCTTCTCATTATTTTCCCAGAGGAGTTGGAATTAGCACATTACAGCAATACAGGAAAATCTATGTTCATAGCAGCTCAATTTATAATAGCTAAATTATAGAACCAACGCAGATGCCCATCACTGGATGAATGGATCAAAAAAACTATTACACACACACACACACACACACACACACACACCATGGAATTCTACTCAGCAATAAGAAAGAAAAAAATTGCAACCTTTGTAGGTAAGTGGATGGTGAAGGAAGGAATCATGCTGAGGCAAAAATGTTAGCCAAACCCAAATGTTTTCACTCATTTGTGGAGGTTGGAGCTAAACCCAGGCCTGTATGAAAGGTAGTCAACCTCATGTGTTAGACCTAGGAAAGGCATAGAAACACATAATCTTGGGGAATCTTTGATATGTCATTGGGGAAGTGAGAGGAGGCAGGTCTGGGAGGGGAGAGGGAAGGAGGGAGAATAGGGAGGGACCTAGGAGTAACTCTTGTTTAAGAATATATGCATACCGTATTGTTACTTTATATGCATTTATGATTGTATAATAATTCATTTCCTTAATAAAAAAATTAAAAAATATTCTATTGGCTTTATATCTCTGGAGAACTTTGACTAATACAAATATACAGATAGTTAATTATCAAAGGAAGTCTTATCCTCTATTTTAAAATATGCACATATGTTATGTTTGTGTACATCAATCATTCCAAACAATTTCATGGATTCCAAGGAACCCATACATGGCACATGAATTCCAGGGTAAGAGTTCTGGTAGTATACATTCCAAGAGGGCTTAAGATATAAAATAATAATTTTAAAATTCTTTGGTGATTCACTTCTCTTAAGGCAAGGAAAACCCTAAATATGTTTTTGATTTGTTACACTGATGTTGTCTTTTCTTTAGAATATTTGAGAATAATTAAAAATTTTTAATTCTACTCACTTTGTTTTTATCTTTTGCATGGAAAGACAGAATATTATAAGGAGAAATACCCGCTATGTTAGTGTTTTAGATCCAAACATGTTATCTTATACTTCTTTCTGAATGACATTGTCAGCTCCATTATTGTTTTCATTTCATGCTTGGCTTGTTTATAAGATCCTTCATAGAAATGTACTGATATATTTTTCCTTACATTTTCTTTTAGTATCATTTGACTCCTGCTTCTAGCTTTCTGATTATTTCTAATGGAAGTTTGGGAAATGATATCAGAATGGATTATTTGTTTATACTCATTTAAACAAAACTTCACAGTCACAAATATCAACAGTTCCTACCATGGACAAAGAAAATATCTACTAATGATTGAACTAACCAGAGAAAAATAAAAAATTCAGAGAAATCATACTGATTTAAGTCAAGCTGACAGAACATCTTTTTCAGTGTGCATTCTGATGTTTTGTCCATTCCAGTTTTATAGGACCAAAGTAACACAGTTCTCAATTTTTTAGAGGAATACATTCCTAGGATTGGTTTTTGCTTTTTCATTTGTGTTACTCATTCACTATTATAGATTACAAGATATAAATTATCATATGTCAATTATTTTTGAAAGCTATCTTAACTTGGTTTCTGTATATGGCAGATTGTTATAATTAGGTAAGTCTGTACTTTGCAACAAATCCTTTTATTTAATGGAATATGGCAACCGGGCCATTTAAAATGCAAATGATATTCTACATAACAAGATTTGTGACAAGTCCTAGCCCACATATATCATTCTAGACATATTAGCTCATTTATTGGATAGAGAAAGGCAAACAATGGACTTCTTAAGTCATACAGAGACAAAAGTTTAAAGCAAGGAATGAGAAATACACCTTAAATGAGAGATCAAATATGCTCCTCTACAATTCCACATTCCATCCCCTGCTCATGATATATAGTTCTCCTGAGGAGGTAGTCTACCCACAAGGATATATCTTCAGTAAGAACAAAATTTTATCATGTTTTAAAAGAGTGAGAGAGTTGAAGGAGGAAGGGAGTAAAGGCTCTGAATTTCCCATTGCATTTTCTTTTGGGATTTGTTTGGTATGGTGCCTTTCTCTGTTTACTACAGAGACTGGTAAATGGTACTCATCTAGATTAGCATCTAGACTCCAAATAATCTCATAAACTAAGATTACATTCATTCATGCGAGGTTCAAAAATAGAAACGGTAGTGATGTTGCTGGTCTTTGGTTGTTTTCTCCTATTTATAAGAGGCGAATCTGTTGCTAATATTGTACAGCTGGTGAAGTGCAAACAGAACTTATTCTTGCAGCTCCCTGTGGACTTGGAGTTCCATAGAGGATCTCCAGTGGTGGACAAAACCCTGGAACTGAGCTCCATCTATATTTTTCTCCTAGGTTGTAGATTGCTAGTGAGGCAAGGAAACATAAGCAATCAGAGTAGATGGAATGAAAAGGGTTGATAAGAGAGAAATTGGCTGATGGTGGCTCCAATGCAGACATATGCTAATATCAGTGCTGACTGTACAGTTAGGCTCCTTTGCCAAGTCTTCCAGAGGGTGATAGTCTATGTTCTTTGTTATGCTTTAAAGCCAACACTGGGAATCAGCTTTCCCATGGTTAGTTAAGGACAAACACACTTTGATTCAGTATCTGGGATCAAGTTCATAGGCAGTAACTTGTAAGCATGCATCTACTGACCTCATCTACTTGCAATGTGCCTTTTCTCTTTGAGCTATAACCAGAAAGGGCCTACTGAGAGTGGCAAAAGGGTCCTCTGGATGGTATAAAAGGACAGACTCCATGTTAGGAGGCAGGCCCTCAGTTCCCCTCTCCCCCTGGGGAGAAGTCTGTTCTATTTTTTTCTTAGATAAACCTGTTTATTCTCACTGCTTGCTTTAATTTCCTAAATAAAATTGCTTGCTATGCTTGCCTCAGTGTTCTGCAGTATTCATTCTTCAACTTCATGGAGCAAGAAGTTGACCCCAACATCAGGACTCTATCAGACCCAGAAACTGGACATTGTACTGAACAGGAGTCTGCTTTAAGGACCCAGTGGAACTGATTGCACTTATACCAGATGGTGGAGCAAAGCATAGGTAATTGGACATTGGATCCTGTATATTTCCCTTTGTACCCCAGAGAAATAATGTTTGGGATGCTCCTTTTTTCAGCTGCTATTGTTGTACATAGCATTAGGGAATGGCTAACAAAATTGACTCTGAATTTCTTAAGGGAATGGGTCAAGAATTTTCCATTTTATATATTTGTTTATTTTTAATTGATATATTTGTACCTCATTCATGGGATATGATATAATTTGCTACAAATATAGAATATGTAATGACCACATGAGGGTTATTAACATTCAAATTTGCTCAAATGTTATAATTTTTATGTGTTTTGGGGTGTTTTAAACACTTCTCTAGCTAGTTTGAAATGTGTAATTATTATAGTCTATAGTCACCCTATTGTGTGTGTAGTATTAGATCTGCTTTTCCTGCTGAGTTTTGGTACCCATTTGGTACAACTCTCCCTCCCATGTCCATTCCTTGCCTCTAGAGACTGCTAGTTTATGCTCTGTAATCAGGTCAAGAACTTTTATGTATTTTGATCCATAATGCTATGTTGGACAAATCATAGAGCTCATAAACTATTGTTGAGCATGTGAGTAAGTGAATTAATTAATATTATATACTAGAATTTTTTGTTATATTTTAAAAATTATTTGCAGTTTTTGTCTTCAAGAATAATTACTAAATTTCTGGTCATTATTACCAAAAATGAATGAATATAGAAGTTCAAATGTTCTAGATGCGAGAAAAATATTTTAAATACATATTGCAGTATAAAATATTTGTAAATGAATAAGAATATAGTGATCTTCTTCAATTCATATCTACTAATTTGTCTGAGGATTGTGGGAAGATTTAATGAGTATCAGGAAGATAATATAAGCCTTGGAAATATAGATTCCTTTTCAGTTTTTTAGTTCTAGACATTTATATTTTTATCCAATGGCAGGAAATTTGTTTATTTATATTTTTACTGGGTATTTAATTCAGTATTTATCCCAGCAGTCTAAGTGGTTCATGTTTCCTATTTTTAAAGATAATCTAAAATCTGGACTGAAGCATGAATGGGTCAAAGGATTACACATTCATGTGGCTTATCAGGACTTTCTTATTTATGACTTATTTCCTTTTCATGGCCTTCTGAACCTAATACTTATACAGGCTATAGTATACAGGTTATAGAATAAAAGATTAATTAATGTTAAGTGTTTGATCTCTGCATGTCTCATTTTGTGGCTCAAGAAACATAAGCAGTTAAACTCTATAGTCTGTACAGAGGCCAGAAAGCATAACACCTTCAAAAGAGTAAGCATGTATATGTATGCCCATGTGTGTATTCTTTCTCTAAAAGCATTTCATATTCCATGAGAATAATCTTACTACTTTGTAACTTAGAAAATAATAGGGCTTAAGGATTATTTGTTGAGCGTGCAATAGAAATTCACTTCTTACCCCATGTTTTTGGCATCTTGCTTACAGGACATTAGGAAAACTTGAATATATGTGTTGCATCTTCTCTGCTTTTTTTTTTCCTTCCAAGTATTACCTATGTTTCACCAGTTCAAGCCAGCCTGGACACAAAGAAGGTCACATTATTGATAATAACAGGCTAGCCCTGTCTTCATTTGTTACTTCCAATCAATTGAAACCCAGAAACTAATTTACTCCTAACCAATTTCTGAAGATCCCAGGGGATTGTGACATTCACTCTCCAACACACTGTCCTCTTATGCTTGTGTATATGCCATTTAAAAGAAACCAAAAATAATCAAGCTCAATTGAGAAGTTTAGTATTATTATCTACTCCGTGTATTATACTATTAAAAAGGCACATAAGCAATATAGAAAAAAGCACTTAAACAATCCCTTCTGTGTACCAAAATTTTATGTGAGTTTATCTATGGACATGTTCAGAGACCACTAGTTGATCTCTATAACCACCTCTTTGCTGATCATTTGTCTGGACAAAGTACAAGGATCCTGAGTCTTTTTCCCTTTTGGTGAAAACACCATGGTCTCTTCTTACAAATTGATACTTGGAGGTCTGTTTCAAGGGCATCCCCAAAAGGTTGATGTGGTGGGGGAATAGCTGACACCAGGCTTGGGTAACTCATCTCATTTGAATATTACTTATATCAATTACTTATGCTGATTTTTTTCTTGCCCATATAAATCTTTGCAGTCTGTTTTTAATCCACTTGAATACTAATAAAATATTTTGAAATTGATAGTACTGTATCTGTTTTGGAATTCTTATTTTTAATTAATGTTATGATTGCATCATTAGATGCCACCCTCAGCTTCATAAATCTAGCTCAAACGAAGATCTGTCCCATTTCATATGAGCTAAAATATAATTCCTCATCATATCTCCAAATAATTCAGGAGGGTTTAAGGAAATATAATGGATATGAACAGTGTATGTGGTGTGCAACTTTAGCTGAATAAGTAAAATGTAGATAAAAAACAGAAACTAATAAAGTTATGGAGTTTAATTGAGAGATAGTATAGTTAGGGCTCTAGTTAAGTGAAACAGAGTTCCCATTTTTCAACCCAAATTTTCACAATAGTATAGTTCTTTTTAATGATCAGATGATTTGGGAGGTAAAACATCTCTTCTTCTCTAAAGAAGGGAGGACTTGCATCTAACTGAAAATTAAATTCAAAACATGACTTAAGTAAGGCAAGAATGTTAAATATATCTTTAGTTTTGAATTAATTGTTCATTAATTAAATTTTAATTCAGATTTTAATCTGTTTAAAAATACTTTCTCCAACATTTGTATCTCTAATGCTCCAATTCATTCACATTTTATTTATAACTATGCTAAAATTCTGGGTGCAAATTATTGGGTACAGGGCCTGGAGTTTCCAGCTGGATGAAATTTTAATGTTCATTTGATTTGATTTCAGCATTTTACAACTGAAAATTTTCAGGCATATTCTTAAGGTTACATAGATTCTTCTGTAACCAAACCTGTATTTGAACTCAGATCTATGGTATCACAATGATTTGTAAATTTCCTTGTTCTCCATATGTTGAAAAATATGGTTTGTTTTCAGACTGCACAATCTGAGAGAGTAAATATGTAAATAAAGTAATCTGCATCATTTTTTATGAATGAATATTGTCAAAGCGAGGGAAGAAATAATGAGAGAAGAGTGTGATTTGTGGCCACAGGAAAATATCTAACGCCCAAGGATTTTAGGAATTAACAGAATTTTATAATCTTAAATCTAAGACCTTAAAACCAGTTAATATTTCATTAAGTCTAATTTTTCATTGTTTTCATGCTTAAATATTTTTATCTTTTCTTTTAGATTATCTTTGAGATATAGAAATTGAGTAAAAAATGATTACTTTGACTCAAAAGCTGCTTGGATAATATATAGTTGTTTACGATAGGATATTCATAATAAGGCTGCAAAACATGGGAACCTTAAACATTTCCTGTTTCAATTTAATTTAGTATTAGTTTATAATTACAAAATAAACAGCTTAATTCATTTTTTGTCCTATGGTTTTAATTTTTCCTTTCTTTCTTTTTCCCTCAGTATGTCTATTTCAGTACTTTTTTGCTGTTGAAAAATAAATAAAAACTAATCAAGTGTATGGAGTATTTTAAGTAAGTAACAGGGAAGGCAATTATCTGCCTAGAATTAAATATTGCAATCTTTAGTATGCATAGAAGACAATGGACTGAATGTACGATTTGGCCAAACCTAGAACCCTAATAGATAAATGTAATTCTCCCTACTCCAAAGGACCTCAGTAGTTCCAATCTAATACAATATTTTGTGCTCAACTTGTAGCTGAAGATGGTGATATTTGAAATTCAATATTCAACTTGTGTGTCTTCTACTGCTAAAGTTTGAGTATAGATTATTGTGTCTTGTGATTGTAGAATCTCCATTAAAATATTTGTTTATTCTGGTTCTCTAGATAGCACTGCTATCAATAGCTACACTTTGAACATTTTGGGATATCTCATTCTTAATATCTTGCTTGCTGAAGATGTTTTATTGGTACAAATTACCGAAAGAGAAAACTTCCTATACAACTATGAACTTTTCAGTCTTTATCTCATATTGAGATACATAATGAGCATAATACATTAAAGAATTCTAAATTTTTAGACAACTGAGTTGGTCAACACATTAATAATTATATGACTTTGGAAAGGACTATTCCCTCTTAACCAGTTCAGCTTTTGTTGAGACCTTTGTGTGAAAAGAAATTCTGACAAATAAGCATATGAGTTTACTCATCTTTGAAGATTTATTACCAATCTACAGATGTAAAGGATCTAGCATCTGGCTATTGCTATTACATTTTTAGAAATACTACCCACGCAGTAAGATTTCTTGACCTTGCAGGCTAATAAAATGTTTTAATATATCAGACTCAGTGGAGCATGTGGGTGGATAAGTCACTGAGCGAATTAGTCATCTCTCTCCCAAGAGCTGTATGAGACTTCGTGGGGTGTGTTTAGCATTACAAGTAAATCAACATTGGTGCATCCAGGAAGCCATCACTTCTGAGTCATTTCTATAACTCTACCACCTGACTTTCTAATAAAATCCTCCAAGTTTATGACTCCTTTAGCATGTGAAATGGGAATGTAGCAGGAACAAAATTGATGCCATGCATAATCATATGTTAATTATACTCTACTAGCTTTAAGAGTCAAAATGGATTCCTGAGTAATGGAAATAAATATGCAAATATGTCAGTTTGTGTACATAAATGAACAATGGTAAGTAAGTCACTTTTATTGGGTTGATCCAAAGCCATTCTGGCATTTTCGCTTTTTTTCTACCCTTACTGTTCTAGGATGTGGACAAAATTGAATAGAAAGGCAATAAAATGGATTTGTAGCTAGATTTGTTAGGGTTGAGGTAGGTATTTGCATGAGAGAAGCAAAGAAAACATGTGTAGCATTCTTTGGGAACTCTTGTAAACAACAAGGAATAACCAGTAACCACAATACAAATTATTAAACTTCTTGTATTTTTTATATTTTGGTTTCTAATTTTTTTCTTATATACATTATATTCTTTATCACAAACATTTCTATTTTAGGTGCTCTGAGTAAACCTTTCCCTGTGGATCAGGCAAAGACTACTATGATTATTTTAGTTTTATAGAAAGAAAATGAAATTCAGAGAGATAAAGCCAACTAATAAAGATTAAATATTTGGAGTGTCAAGAACTAAAAATACCAAGTTCCTGAGATTCATGACCACTTGAAGACTTGACAGTGGAAAGTGGAATCAAAAGACTGAAATAAGAAGGGGTACAAGAAACAATTCCCCATAACTAATACTATCTCCCTCTTCTCTCCAGCTTTTATGTTTATTTTTTACTTTTAAAAAGCAATTTCTCTGGACTTAAAATTCATTTCACTGGCTATTTTTTTCCTCCCATTGTTTCCATTCCTTCTTTCAATTCCGAACATCTGAAAAGAACAAATAACCTTCACTCTCTTAACAACAATTCCCTTTGTAAACATTTGCAATCTGGCTCCTGCCTCTCACTGCACTGAAATTGTTCTCTTGACACTCACCAATGTTTATCCCCGATTCCAATATTTTGTTCTTCGTAATTCCTCATCCCGCCTTGGGCTCTCAGCAACATTCAGATTTCTCTCTTGAAAACTCCCTTAGTTAAACTGTCTCCTGTCTAGACTTAAATGTCACTGCAAGCCTGAGACAGAAAGAATGTTTTTAGTTTCCTCTTTTCACTCTTCCCAGACATCTTTAAATGAGGTCTTAGTTAAGCTTCTTTCCCTGGGTGTCTTTGCTGGTTGTCAGTCTCGTATATGCTGACTGGCTTAAATATCATCTGGATTCTTCGAAATTTATTTCTTTAGCTTCCACTTTTCTTCTGAGCCACTGGCTCCTAATAAAATGACCTGTTAGGCATCTTCATATAAATTAATTTTTATTAAGGCTACACTTATTTTCTTATCCTTCAAAATCATCTCAATTATCAATCTACTATCCATTAAATCACTTAGATCAAAACCAAAAATAAACCCAGCACAGTGATACATACCTGTAATCCCAGAAATTGGGGCAGCTGTGGCAGGAGAATGTTTAAATCGGTTTATGTCCCTAAGCATGTTTCTAAGGTCAGTTTCTGTCCTACAAAGTACATGAACAGAGTCACAGAGAAAATTTTCAACTGGATACTTGTTTAAAATGCAAGACAGTCCAGGCATAGTGGCACACTGAAATTCAGTGCCAGTCTCAGAAACGTAGCAAGACCCTGTTTCAAACTAAAAAAATAAAAAGGGCTGGAGATGCAGTTCAGTGGAACAGCATACCTAGGTTTAATCCCTAGTGCCAAAAAAGTAAATAAATAAAAAAAAGCAACAGAGATTCTACTGAGACAATGAAAGCAGTAGAGAAAGACTTCGATGTAAATTGGAATCAACACTAAGATAAATTATGGGAGGATTTTTAAATATTAGGTTTACTAAAGGAAAATACTAATGGAGGTTAACAAGAAGTTGAAGGTATAACTGTCCATTTGGGTTGTTTAATTTATGTTTCTCTGTAGAAGAAAGAAACAGTTTTTTCAGTACAAAGGATCAAACCCAGGGCCTCACGCAGACTAAGAAAGCATTTTACCACTGACCTACTTCTCAACCTGAGAAATAAACATTTTGTATCTTTAGATACAAAGAGAGTATTGCAAATTTGAGCCAGGTATCCACTAATTTGAGGCTATTACCCTTTCAGAGAACCAGAGAGACAGGAGAGCTGTCTCCTCAGGTCTTTGGGGAGATATTTCTGGGTGTTAAAAGATTTATATCTTAAAGGGATGGAAAAACATTTTTTTTATTTATAAGTTTTTAAAAGTAGCATTCTAATAAAAGGAAGTTGGTAGAACAAACGGTAAACTCTTTGTGCAGCTATATTTTTACTCTCTTTTTTTCTGAGAAATGGAACCAATAGAATATGCTTATGTCTATCCACATACAGATATACATTTCTTCTAAGAAATGATCTATTGTGATATGGATACTGAGAAGTTCCATGATCTACAGTTAGAAAGCTGGAGACACAGACCAGGCCAAAGAACCAGAAGGGTTAATGTTGTACATTTGTTTTCCTTTGCCTTTTGTGGCAGTGACCAATACACCTAACAATTCAGAGAAGGGAATGTTTATTTTGGGCTCATGGCTTCTGAGGTTCAGTACTTGGTCAGCTACCTCCATTACACTAGCTCAAAGATGAAGAAGAACATCATGACAGAAGGGCAAGGAAGAGGAAAGCTCTGTTCACCACAAACAAGAGAGAGAGAGAGAGAGAGAGAGAGGAGATCCAGGGACAAAATATGATCCTAATGCATACCCCTAGTGGCCTACTTACTCCAGCCATACCCCACCTGCCTATCCATTTTAATTATTAATCCATAAAATGGATCAATCTACTAAATAGGTTATACATCTCATAACCAATCATTTTACCTCTGAACATTCCTGAAGTGTCTCACATATGAGCTTTTGGTGGATACCTCATATTCAAACCTAAAAATATTCTAGTTTGAAATTTGGTGAAAGGCTTGAGACCCAAAAGTAGCAAAAATTTCACTTTGAATCTGAAGGCAAGATAAGACCAAGTTCATAACTCAAAGCAGTTAGATAGAGAACTCCCTTTTACTCATTGGAAGATCAACTGCTTTTATTTCATTTTTATTCAGGACTTCAATTGCTTGCCGTATTCACGGTAAAGAGGGCGATCTGTTTTACTGAATAATTTGTAAATTCAAATGTTAATCTTATTCAAAAAACCCTCACAGACATATCCAGAATATTTGACTACATATATGGATTCCTCCTGACTCAGTCAAATTGACACTGAACCAGTAAACTATGCTGTTATCCCACATAGCCATTTTAGGGGATCTGGATTCACCCAGGAACTAGGTCTTGGGCCAATAAATCCATATTAGTTAGTGTTTGATTAATTATTTTGAGATACTGTGTTATTGGAGACATTTGTGCTAAGAGTTTTGCAGATTTTTAGCAGTCAAATTGAAATCAGAGTTTGAGATGAAGCTCAATATTTCACTTCTTCATGGGCAGAGCCTGCATAAACTACAGGATTTTGCAGCTGAGGAAGCCTCGTTTAATGTTAGCAGGTAATCACAGAAGCTATTGCATGTTGGCATAAGCTCCGAGGGTAAAGCTGGCAAAGTCCAATTCTTTTCTACTGCTATGGAGTGGCGTGTTGCCACTCCATGTTGCAGCTCTCGATGCCGGCTGTGTCCTCCAGTGTTGTAATTGCCTCTAGCAGTTCACCACCAACTTCTTTCCAGGTTCTTGGTGCACACATCCAAAGAATGGAATGCATAGAACAAGAGAAGGTGTGAGTGAATGGAGTAGGGTTTATTCAAGGGTGAAGAATAGAAAAAAAGCTCCGGCAGAGGCAAGAGGACCTGATGGCAGGTTACCATATGAGCTTGCTAACCTAGGGATTCGTATAGCACTCGGGTAAACCCTGTTGGTCTAAACTTATGCTGATCAGGATTTGGAAAAGCACTAATGCTATTGGTCTAAATTTATGCTAACCACGGCTTTGAAAAGCACTAATGCTATTGGTTCACCCTTGAGTCTGAACTTCCATTCAGGTCTGCTCCACTTCTGCTTTTTTCAATTGGCTGATAAGCAGGAAGTTGGGGTCAGTGGATCTTGACTACTTGGGGTTCTGGCTGTGGTGCTTTATAGAGGTGGCCTGACTGGACTGCCATTCCACATCTCCAGGACAAAGATTTGGATTCAAAGTGACATGAATAATACATTCTGTCCTTTATAAGAGTATTATGAGATTGGTAGAGGTTTTAAGTCAGTTTAGGATACTAAGAAATATTTAAGTGGATATTTGTTACATAAAAATAGTGTGATAAAATAATTATATTGACTTATGTATCAGTTTAAAATTGTGAGTTTTGGAGCTGAACTAGTTCCTCCATTTTGAAGCACTATAAATTCAGCTCATATCATTTGTTAAATTCAAATTTTTGCCTCATTGATATGTTGGCTCATGTCTTGCAATGTACATGATCTCTGGTTCTTTGAAAATATTAGAGTAATGAACTCACCAACATAGGTTTGCAATTTCAGAAAATGCTCTTCTGGCAAAATAAATAGAGACAGTTTTATGTCATCTACAGTTTTCCCTTTAAAGATCAATGTTCTTCAATTTACTATTATTACAAGCCTGAATCTTGTTATAGATTTTATCACTATAATTAAATGAATAATGAGTATAATAAATATTTAGTAAATTCACATATAGCACCAGGCACTAGAAAAAGCAAGTTTTATCTCATTTCACATACACGTCTCCTAACCCCAGAATCCATCTTAGTTTGAAACCTCCTTTCCAAGTGAGATCACCACTTTATCTTCTAAATGAAACCTCAGACTTTTGGCAAAGTCCTTAACCCATGTACCTACCATTCATTTTACATTAAAGACTCCTTAAAGTATATACTACTGAACCTTTTAGAACTACACTGCATGATAGGAAGCAATCCTGAACTGAACATTCCTTCCAAGGATAGTATTCCTTAGAATTTTGTTTCATGTCCTCTTTTCTGTATATCCAAGCATCTTAACCTGTATACAGAAGTTCAAGGAGGTTTATAATACAGGCAATGTTCCTGTTTATAGTGGATAATTGCTAAGGTCATGGGAAATAGACCTTTACTTTAGATGGATATTGAGTTTTTTCTTAAAGTCCCACTTGATAAGGTTAATCATTAGCTATTTACTGAATTTCTTTATGTGATGGACATATTCATTGTCTCCTTGGATTTGCGAATGCATCAAACAATGATAGACAGCATCATCCTACTCATGTGCAGTTTTTATTTTAATAGGAAAGATAGGAGGAAGTAGTCAAATAAAACATGAAGAGTAGAAGAGTGATAAGTGTAATGAAAAACAAAGAAGAGGATTAATAGGTGAGGGTGGGCTGGTATTGATTAAAAATTTTAACCGATAAACAGTGAAGCTTTTCCTCTTAAGATGAAACTATTTGTCAGCTATCCATGTCTATCTATCTATCCATCCATCCATCTCAAGGAGGCTAGTATAGCTATAACATAGTGATCCATTGAAGAATGGTAAGAAAAAGTCCCAGGGAGAAATAATGGGCCAGACCACATAGGGTTTTGTCTACCATTGTGAGAAAATTGTCTTTATTTATTAATGTAAAGGTGTGTAAGTGTTCTTTTCAGACTTAGATGCATATGACCTGTATTTTAGAAAAAAAAATTGTCTTTGTTGCAATGTTGACAATGGATTAGAAAAGGTTAAGTCTGGAAGTGGAAAAATGAATCAGATGCTATTGAGATAATGGTTACTTGACTAAGGGTAGTAATGCTGAGGTGATTAGAAGTGACTTGATTGTGAGCTTATTTTGAGGGTGGAGTTAAACAAAGAATATGATAGATCAGACATTTGAGAAATAGAAGAATCAAGAAGAAGTTCAATACTTTTGCCTATGAAACTGAATAAAACATGTAGACTATTTTCTAAGAAGCAATAATATCTGGAATTCTCTGTTGGATGTGATAATTTTGAAGTTCTATTACTAATTTGAATGGAAATAGAGTAGGTATTGTCCCATAGCAAAGTCTTGAATGGACATACACAGTATAGAGTTGACAACATATTAATGGAGTTTAGAATAATGAGACTGGATAAGTCACCAAAGGAACGGTACTGGTAGAAATGATCAAATGTCCAAGGGCTAAGTCCCATGTCATTACCATTTTTTTTTAAGTTGAACACATGAGTAGGGTCTGGTATTATTAGACTGCAGAGAAAAAATCAGGAGCTTGCCCTGGGAGCCCAGTGAAGAATTTGGTGAAGAAATATTTTTGTTAAGGAGTAAATAGCTCATGATAATTGGTTTTTGGATTTAGCAATGTAGAGTTTATTGGTGACTTTGACAAAAGTAGTTTCAGTGGAAAGAAAGCCTCAATAGCATTGGTATAAAACAAATATAAAGAATGTCATGAGAGTATCAAAAACTCCTGTGGTTATGTTAATGTTAATAGGATACCATATATATATATATGTGTGTGTGTGTGTATATATATATATATATATATTCTAAAGTTGTTTTTTAAAAGGGGGAAATTATGTTATATTTGAATGTCTATGGGAGGAACTTTCAATTCACTTAGCAATCTCAATGTCATTTAGAAAGTTATTTAGACAACAAAATTTTATCCTTATCAAAGTCAACTATAAAACACAAAAGAAACCATTACCATAAAGAAATCAGTCAGATGGGGCTGAGAAACAATGGAGACATTATATCATTAATTCTGGAAACCTTAAACCTTAAAGTTAGGAAGGTTTCATTTGCCTTGAATTTATATGGTCATCTAAGCACATATCTATAACTTATTTTATATTCTCAACAAACTCAGCAATAAGTGAGGAATACTAAGACAGGAAATTGTTGTCCCCAAAGTTAAGGGGTTCGACATAAGCTCTCTAGCAACTTTTATTTCATGTATGCATTAATACCACAACATAGACTAGGATCTTCAGCTTTCTACTTTAGGAAAAAAGACTCATATTTTGGGCAGATGACTAGTAAAACTGTTATTTACCAGTTCCTGTTATTTTAATTTTTTATGTTTTTGAAGAGAAAGAGTGAGAGAGAGGAAAAAGGAGGAGGAGGAGGAGGAGGAGGAGGAGGAGGAGGAAGAGGAGGAGAAGGAGGAGAAGATGAGAAAACTTCATTTAGTTTTTCATCTGGCCTTTGTTTCTCTGACACTTGGTTGTGGATGTGGTGCTGGGGTTCTAACCTGGATCCTCCCTCATGCCAGGCAAGTGCTCCAACTGCTGAGCCACCACTGCAGCCCCTAATCTGACTTCTGAAAATAGAGTTTGTTTCCTTTGTTGTAATGTAAATAAAGTAGTGAAGCTCATAAAGAGAGAAAGGTAGCACAGACTTGATACAAACTTTTTTTTTAATATAGAGGGAGAGAGTGAAAGAAAGAATCGCCTTTATTTATGTTTTCATATGGGTTTTGTTTTTATGACACTTAGTGGTGTGTGTAATGCTCCGGTTTGAACAGGGTCCTCATGCATTCCATGCAAGTGCTGTAACCTCTGAGCTACAGCTTCAGGCCCTTCACATAATCTTCTAATGACAGAATATTGATTGTCTTTTCACAATAATTTTTTAATTAAAATTTATACTTTATCTAATCTGTTATTAAATTGTAAAAATTGTACAATAAATGTCTAAAGTCCACAAAAACAAATAAATACTTAAGAGGTCAGTGAAAACATGTAAAATATATTTATACTCAATTAAAATATTAAAATAAAGCCTTAAGTAAAACAATGGCATGAAAACAGAAATCAAATAAAAATTTCTACCAGATGGTCTCTGGGACCACAGATAGAAACAGAGAAGCTCAGAAATAAAAACTAAAATGTTTAAGGACTATGGCAGGAGTTAATTACAGAGTAAACTCTATTATTGCTTGTAGGTGGGAAATATGCTATTCCTGTTAAACAGACTTTTTAAAAAATTAATCAAGAATTATCATATACACTATCCAGGGGGACTACCAATTACCCAAACAAATAGAAAAAAATGGAATGTACTTAACACTAAATGAAATCAAACACTCTGATAATTTTATTGACTCCAAAATTCAGTAGAAGAGCTTCACATGAGTAAATGAGATTCAGCCACTATGTAATGTGACATAGATATAAGGGTATGCAGAATGAACAGGCGATTCATTAGATTCTTATTTTATTGGTGCCTATTAATTATGCATAATTGTGGGTTTCATTGTGGTATATTCTTATATATATATATAATATGTAATTTGATTAATTTTATTGAGGGGTAATAATGCATTCAGATTAGAGGAATACATAAATGAGACAAAGGTTTGGTATATAACACAAGATTAGTTGTGACAATAACATTCATTCATTCATCAATTCATTCATTCATTTCATTTCTGTTGAAAACATGCAGTGTGTTTGGCATTGTATTAACTGAATGGTGATCAATTGGAATTGTATTAGTAAAATTTTCCTATCTTCAGGAACCTGATATTGGAGTTCAGGAGGCAGTAAAGTAAGTAAAAGATATTTGCATATGCTTGAAGGATGAAAGCACACAAGACAGCCTTTTGACCTAAACTGGAGTGGACAGAATAGAAGAATTTCTGGGGAAGTTCTTATCTCTAAATTTGAAATTCTGGGACTTCTTGACCATATCTTTAAGACATATTGCAGCATATTTAAAGGTAATAGAGAGAAGTGGATGCAGTGAAAGAACTGGAGGTAAAGGTCTTGGTTTGATCCATTCAGACTACTTCAACATGTAAAGGGAAATTCCTCTAAGAAACCTTTTGGTGATGAATGAAAAGATATTGAAAACCGTTTTTTGTTGAGCTAGTTATGCCAAGGATGGCCCATTTTCATCTAAAAAGTAAAATGTTTACATGCATTTTTTAATCAATGGTCTTGTAGATGAAAAATTCATAAAAATTCACACACTGGTTTTATATGTCAATAAACAAAAAAGTAGATTAAGCCACACTTAAGAAAATAAGTATCATTTGCTTTCTCTTATATGTTGAAACTATACAGAAAGAAAAAGGCATCATGAATGTAGAGGGGAAACTGTTGGTAAATAGGAAGGGGATCTGAGGACAGGGGTGAAAGAGTAAGGTGAGGTACCAAGAAGATAAATTGATCAAATGATGTTACATGCATATGCAAATATGCCACAATGAAATCCATTATTCTGTATATTCTGTGTTTGTGTGTATCTCAATAAAATATATAGGCAAAAACAACAGAAGAAAGTTCAGAGGAAAAAATGATCAAATTGTAAAAGCCCTAACAAAATCAGTGCATTAATCCACTTGAATGGATTAATTGAACTAGGTCTGACTGTAGGCAAGTAGGATGTAGATGGAAGAGGTGGGTCATGGGGGATATGCCTTTCTGGTATAGATTTTGTCCCTGGTGAGCTGAACTTCATTCTCTTTATGCTTCATGGTGACAATGCCCTGAACTTATTTCCTCCACACCCTACCACCATGATGTTATTGCTTCAACTCAGGCCTGAGCAATGAAGTCACTCATCTATGGACTGAGACTTCTCCAACTGTGAGTTTCAAATAAACTTTTCCTCCTCTCAAGTTGTTCTTGTGAAGTCTTGTGGTCACAGCAACAAAATAGTTGACTAAAATAATACATTTATATTGGGATCTGTCAGGAGATGGAAGATATACGGTAGTTTGCTTATACTGTCATGCTATCTGTTCTTGGTTTTAACCAATAACATTTAATATTAAGATTTGATACCAGTTATTAGAGGTCTTCCAGGACATAAAGTTTATATATACTAAGGTATTGGGAAGAATAACTTCTAGAAGTTGCTTCCTCTAAGGATGGGCAATTAAAGTTTGAAATTATTAAAACAGCAGATCTGCAGAGCTGAAACCAATGTCTGAAACTCAGGTGCCTAAGGAGTTGCTGCTCACTCTTGAAGCTGACATCTCTGAGGGGGTGTGATGGAGTTGGTACTGAACGTGTTGGGAAAAGTGCAAAACTGAAATCAGCTGCTGCTACTGAAATGAAATGTCACTGTCAGGTGAGAAAGTGTTGCTGTGGTGACACTGAAAGCAGCAGGAAGCAAAAACAGGAACAGGAAGCAGGCGGGAAGGACAGGGTCTCTCCTTTTTCCTCATTGCATGCAGTGCTTTTCCTGTACATGACAAGGCAGAGATTTACAGAAGCCAGCTGCACACAACAGAAATATGGTCAGTTAATGTCCAGCTTGGCTTCAAAGTCCAGAGCCCAGAGGATGGTTTTAAAGCTCAGAGTGCTTACAGCGACACAGAGCTTACAACTCAGATTCCCAGCAGTTAAGACATTTGAACACAATTTTTCGTACACTCTGTGTATTTTAAATTGCAGCATGAAAGTTGAACTTCATTAAGAAATTGCTTTCATTCTCATGGAATTGAATGCCGTTGACTCAGTCAATATGTTTGCACTTTTGACAGTCTGGTTTGATAAAAGCTGCACAATATTGTGAACTGGTATCTCAATCTGCTTCAAAATACGGAAAACTCAAATGAGTGGGTGATTCTGCCCTTTCATTTTGTTCTTCTTTCTGCACTTTTATACAAGATAGATACTTAATTTTGCAATTTAGTGTGAAGGAATTGCCTAAGGCATAATAGAATATAAAATATATATCACAGACATATATTATTTTTGTATTTCTTTTCTTTGTATGTTAGTAACAGGAGACTGCTTTGTTTTAATCCTGCGATACTCTCTACTCAGCCTTATCATGCTTTTATAATTTTCTCGAACATCAATCAATGATTAAAAGGGAAGAAGTAAACCTGATCTTCTGATTCTCCTTGTAGAAATCTGAATGTGGCATGAGATTACAATAGCTATGAGCTAAACTAATGGAACTTCTGGAAAGACTACAGAAATTATTCAACTCTAAGAAGTCACTCAACAATGAAATAACATTTACAGGAACTTTTTAATTTTACTTTTTTAATATTGATATTAAATTTTTCAGTTGAGTCTCATGTCAAAACTCTACTTTTTATTTCTTAAGGGAAAAAAGGTAGGCAGAAAAGTTCATCAAGCAAAACAATAAGAAATAAGATTTTATAAAGTAAGTAGATTTTAATTGCATCATTTGCTCATGTTATTTTTTCCCCGGCAAGTGTTCTATGTCAATTTTTCACATAATCACTGCATGACATCAGACCAGACTTTACCTAAAGACCTCATTGAGATTCTTCCTTCCATCTTAATTCTTTCGAAAAATGTTAGGACTGTATGCTTTACCTGGTCTTCAAGATGATATTCTATATTTTATTTTTTTCAATTCAACAACTCTATTAGCTACTATGGATTTCTCAAATGTGTTGTGGAGTTATAGGGTTCTGTGAATTAACTGATTTATTCTCTAAAAATATTCATACATTGGGATACTTTAACACAAGTTGGAAGTTTCTACCTATGATAAAATTGCAATGTTCACTTTTGATATAGAAAGTTGACTTAATTTATAAGATGATCTTAGTTTATAAGATGACACCTTTGTATGACCTTTCAAATATTCTTTACTTATTTTCAAGTTAGAGAAAAATATTAATGTGTTATATTTTGATGCAATTAACTTAATAAATATGTTAAGTTTAACTTAAAAAGGTAGAAAATATTCAAAGATAAGATTATAATAATTATAATTTCAGCTTCTAAAAGTCTTAACAAAGTATTTAAGACATATCTTATTTGAAACAAAGAATAATTTATGGTATTCTAAATTTTTCACATAGATTGTATAACATTTTTTACTGCTGAATAATAGTCTACTTCATGAACATAGCTAATAACAAATAATAATGATAGTAATGTCAATGTTAGTTATTACTGAGGCTACTCTTGTCAACTTTATGTTAAATATTATTTATATTTTTATTGAACAAGTACTTATTGATTTATCTTTGTATATTATACATTAGGTAAAACATTTAAGACCTCAAAATATGGAAAATTTTCCCTTTTTCTCCCTTTTGCATTACTATGGATTGACTTTAGCACCTCATGTATGCTAGGCAAATGCCCTTATCCTGATACATATCCCCAAACTTCTGTATTCATACAGACTAGAATATAATGCAATAATGGCAGGAAGTAAAAACAAGGTTTTAACTTTATTGTTCATTTTTTATTTCTTTACTTATTTAGAATGTGCAATATCCTTTTGGCCAGACATTGTACAAATGTTGATAATTCAAAGGTGCACAGAACAAATATTTTCCAAAAAACAGCTCCTATATTGTACAGGAGGCAAGGATCGATAACATTAATATATAAGAAAATCTTAATTTGAATTGTTATAAAAATACAGTGGGGAAACACACAGTATTATGGTAGGATTTCATATAAATGTCTGCCCTTTTTAAAGAGGTTAAGAAAAGGCAATGTGACAAAGCTAGGAACGATGATGAAATAATGTGCATTGAGTTGGGGGAAAGAGCCAGCATTTTGGCAAAAATACCAGCATGTATTAAAGCCTGAGGGAAGGTATATTATATGAAATGGAAGGAAGCAAATGTGAAAATTTCGGTAGCTAAAGTTCAAACTATGCAGAACCTTCACAACCAAGCTGAGAATTTTGCTATTTATCCTAACAGTTAAGAGAGTGTTGATAAGCTTTACTCAGTCCACATATACTGTGGTAGTGTTGGACTAATATATTTTTCATTAAAAATTATTCTGGCTCCAGTGAAAAGCATTAAAGGAAGAACTGGATGATGACAACTGTGGTGTTGGGAAACAACGAGTAAACTATGCTGAGCAATATTTATGTTTAGTTCAATGTGCTCACAAATCTGTAGGAGCTAACACAGAGAAAATGAACTGTGGTCCTAGAAACTCAGAGGTTAAAATAGCATGCCAAAAAATAACTTAGACTTTTTAAGGAAGTTGAAGTCTATTTTATCATGGAGATGATATGTAGAGCAAAGTGATGGGTTTTGAACTCTTCTTTTATGCTAAGATTTGTTCAAGATTAACAGGATGAGACCATCCACTTGCAGATATCTGTTTATCTAATAAAGATTTTTCTTTTAACTCTTTATATAGCTACATCCAGATCTTTAATCACCCTTCATTTTGCATTTGTTTCTTATGAATTAGAATCTTGTTGAGATAGGGTAGGTGACTTGGGTAGGTAGTATTGGTTTTGAATCCATAATAATGATAATAAGAATAAAAACAAAAACAAAATGATAGGTAATACTTAGTTTGTGCAAACAATGAAATAAACACTATTGTAAGAAGCAGTATCTCAAAAAAATAAAACTCCAAGGTAATTCATTCTATTTTTGAATGAGAGGAAATTGAAGTTTGGAAAAACAACTCACTTAAAATTATATAGCAAATAGTAAAAAAATAATATATTGACTTGAATCTCATGTCTGATCTCAGAATACATATTCCAAATAATTTTCTTATATTTCCATTCATTAGGAAGTATCTGCGGTAGGATTGTTTTGAATAGTGAATAAAGTTATTTTCCACATTGCCACTACTAAATCAAATAGTTTTTACATGTATTAAGCACAACAAAACAAAGATTGTCTGAGGCAGAAAATAAAGTAAGTAAAATAGAATGTTAATGAATACTGGCAAAATCATAAGAAAATAGATATTGTGGGTCAACACAAAGATTTATGCTTTCAACATTCTGTTTCAGATTTCTAGAAAATATTTAAAGCAATGAAGACAAATATTTAGAAAAAATTCCTGTAATTTTTTTCTCATAAGAGACAGATAAGCATATAATATCTCCCTTTTATTTTTTTCTATTTCCCTACTTAAAATTCTCTACAGAATATTTTATTTCTCTGTAAATGAGTGAAAGAATTTCATGATCATTTAACTATAATGGTTTTCTTTTAGACGTCTGGCATATTGAAAGAAGCAATAAAAATGAAACTGGGCTTGTTGAGATAGGACAGTAATGATAGTAGAATATTTTCATCTCTCTCTCTAGAGTGCTTTCAGGTTCCACTATCTCTCCTCCTTATGACCAGAGTTGGAAGAAGCTTGTACAGTAGATGGAAGCTGAACACCCTGTGTAGGTTCATCGAATATTTTGTGAGGAAACTATGAAATGTTTAGCTGTGAATCTTAAAAACTTTCTGCATTCAATATTTACAAATACGTTCTGTAACTTATTTGATATACTTAAGATGTGACCATATCACTTGTGCCTTTGATACTATCCTGTGTCTATTTTTGGTCTTAAAAGATAGGTTATACAGAAGGAACAAAAAGAAAACCAAATTTAAATATTTCACAAATGTAAGTCCACTCAAATTAAAGAATTTCAACTCCATCCTTTCTCTCTTAGATGATAGATTCAAAACACTGAAAATACCTAAGTTATGTTCAAAGTGTATTTTAAGTTACGGCCCTAATATGCAAATAAAGACATATCACATTTAATGCTTGCAGAGAAAGTACATTCCCATTGTTGGAAAAGCATTTGTATTATACCTAGAATTTTTATTAGCATTCTAGTATATCCCCCAAAGAAATTAAGATATGAAAACATAAACTCCTCTTTTCTCTATTCATATACTCTTAAAGCACATGAGAGAAAAATAACATGCTAAAATTGTTTGTTCTCTGTGATTTCATTCAGGGTTAAGTTAAACTCAAGTGTGCATAATCTCCAGCATGATTTGACAGTTCTCCGTCTGTTTGGTGTAAACCCAATAAAGCTTTTCTACAAGATAAAGGCTTGGTTTGGCAAAAGTCACTGTAGAAGGTCACTGAACAACAGTGAAATGAACAGTGCTAACCTTGAATTTGTTAATTGAAGTTATTGGCTAGTTTTAAAGATTACTGTATACACAATTAAGCAAGTGTTTCTCACTACTGTTCCTTGTTAACTAGTTTTGAGATATTCTGCTGGACAGAAAATTGATAGGTACCATAAATGTGGTCTGGTTCCCTAATTTGCTTGAGTACTACAATTACTGACATTCAATATCCGTCAACAAAGCAAAGGCATTTAAAATGTCATATAAACACTACAAGTAAAAATAAAGCACACAGGGATTTCGCATAATCTGAGTGAAATAAATTTAGTTTATTTGTGCCATTTAGTTCTGTCTTACGATGTAAGAAATTCAACTTAGGCAAAAAGAGGGAATAAAGTGCTCTGATTTTAAGTTGCCTTTTCTTAGAGCTATAGAGACATTCAAAAATCTTCTATTTTGTACTTAATCTCACATTAATTTGGAATACAAAAATAGTTTTTTAAATAAATCAACTTATATGATACCACATGAAATTTTCTCTTTTATATCTGTATTCTCTCTCACCATGCTAAGTAATTAGCAGTTTTTAAAAACCATGTATTCTGTCCCATGGACAGCAATAAATTCTATATAAGTAAAACATGTTGGATTTTCAGTCTTAATTTCTATTCAGATATAACTTTCTAGAATGTTGTTTTCTTCTGTGTATATTTCATCTATTCTATTAGATAGAGCCTTCCAATTTATCTACCCTTTGTTCACTTGGTTATTGAACTGGCGTTTTTTAATGCAATTACTTTTTGCTAGGAATGGAGTAATGTGTACTTGACATGATTTGTACTCTAAAAATTGTCTTAGTGTGATGGACTGTCCATTATGGCCTTGGAGAACCCCACCTCTGTACAGTGCCATGACTCAGAAAACTTGCCTCAATCCTCAGTTCCCAGTGATGCATCCCCCTTCTCAGCAGGTTTAATAAGGGACACATCTCCCCAGGAACAACTGAGTCATTCATGCAGATTTCCTGAGGCCTTAGGCGAAGTTATTTCTGATTTTTAAGTTCTTACAACAGTTTCCAGAATCATTTTCTGTGGATCCTGTAAAATATCAAGATAGGAAATGCTTCAGTCATTTTTTTAAAAAAATGTTTATCCTCATAATGAACATAGTCTGAATTAGGAGGGAACACAAAGAGATTGGCACATTCACAGTAGCTAGAGTGCAGCATAACCAGAGTCCTGTGATTAAGCTGAACTCAGAAAACCGCCACCCCTGCACTTATAGATTGCACAATTTTTATGTCAGTATGTATTTGGTCTATCACTTGGAGATATAACACTTAAGTTAATAAACCAGATATATCCTTAGTGAAAAAGACCAATCCAATGTTTTCCATTTGTATAGAACTCTTTTGCTTTATTATTTTTGTTTTCTTTCTTTCTGGCACAATTTATCATTAAAAACCGGTATACATGTATTATTTCTCTTTGTAACAAATAAAAACCACCTGATTATAAGTATATAATGCAAAGGAGTTTCTTAATTACTTTATTGTGTTGTAAATGTACATGATTTATAGATGCAATAGTGCTAAAATGTTTATAGATGACTTTTGGTTACTTTTCTTTAAACTCCTGGAAAATTCCATATGATATTTTTCCTGATTGTTTCTACTCCTGGTATTTCCTGGATTTGTTCTAGTTTCTCCTTTTCTTTTAATTTAATATTGTCTCTTATCAGTTGTCTTTTATTAGATATCTGGTGATTCTGGGCTGTCATAGGTTAATATTAAGGTACTAAGAGATAATTGAAAGCCTTCAAAAATAAAAATCTAGCAACACTTGAATCAAGAAATTTATGCTTTTTATCTTTTCTCCTCCATCATAGGTTTCTATATCTTAATTTTCTTTGTCGGTTTTCCTGTTTGTAAATTTAAAATTCCATTCTCACCTGAAATGCCCCATTCTCAGAGAACTCCCTAAGCAACATGTGTATCCCACCACTCCCCACCTGCCACTCTCTAGTCCTCACAGTCAGGGCTTTGAAACACTGATTTTTATGTAAAATTACATGGCTCAAGTTTATGCACTTATTCATGATCTCTCCCTCTCCGATCGTTTTTTAGTCAGTTCCACAGGATATATCCACAAGGATTTAGATAAGATCTTATTCAAATCAACCTTGTCATTTACTGCAGTACCTAGGGCACACTAGCTTCTCATTGAATATTCATTGGATGAGGGTACTGCATTAAGTTTTGTGTATTGGTTCCAAAGTGCAGACTGTTTTCTATTACAAGATTTCCAAAGTGCAGACTGTTTTCTATTACAAGATTTTTGTTTATTTTTTTTGTTGAGGAGTGGAAGTAAGGAGAAGTAAGAGTAAGGAGAAAGTTTCCAGAGTCATTGCTTCACTTTAACACCTCCTCAGTGCTTTTATGCTCAGTGTGCGCAAAGCAGGCAGGGTAAACTACTGCATCAAAAGCACAAGGAAAGTTTCCCAGCATTTTTTTTTTTTTTTTTTTGTAAATTAATCTCAGTGCATGTATGTTTAGCTTCAGGACCTGAATGATTAGGAGAGTAAAATAATTCCCTGCTTAAATATAGTGTTGTGTTCAGTGAATCTGTCATTCTGTCAGATAAAGGACTAAGGGACTCTTCTTGATTTAGTCTAGAGAATTTTAAAGCAGTTTCTTTGGATAAATGTTCATTTTGCTTCAAGCTACACTTGATTAATGATGTCCAATAAAACGGATATTTTAAGTTTATTGAAATTATTCTTATATGATAATGGACAAATCACAAAGAAAGGGGAGAATGCACCCAGAAATATTGGGAAGTGACCAGGCCATCTATTTGGGGATTTTTAAATGGGTAAATGATGAAAAGTGGATAGAAATTCTTCACTATTGTTCTTTCATTCCTGTGTATTCAGATATTAGACTTCAACTAAATGTAGCGGATATTTATTGACTGACCTCTCTGCACCGTTGGGTTTAGTTGCTGGAGATATGCAGGGGATTAATATTGGAAACCTTTCCTCAGAGGATGATCTCAAAGTAAACAGAGGTTTGCAACACAAATAGCAAAGTGGTATGTGTGAAGTCAAACGTAATGGAGTGAAAAATAAGAAACAATTACTTCTGGTTGGAGGGATATGTGGCTAAGGGCCTTCTAAGAAATTCAAAGAATGCTTTGGGAACTTTTGGGACTATGGAGCTTAATCTGACCAGACTATGCTAAATTAGAATTTTACTGGCTTTGGAAATTTGGAGATTGAGTTTGCTGCAAGCAACAAAGGTTGTACAACAGAACTATGTATATGTGAACTGTGTGTGTTTGAACATAAGCTTGTATGTGCATGTATGGGTCAGGGAGAGGCAGAGAGACCCACTCTAGAGAGATTTCAGCACAAGGACTCCCAGATACATTTAACAAGGGCATTAAAACTTATGAAGGTTGATTTACACTTTAGATGATTATAATTCAGATGTGTATAGCAGCAATCTAAGAACTTGTTTCAATACATGATTCCTATGTTTTAAAATAATTAAGAGGGTGGAAAAGTTTAATCTACATGCTTTTAAATGCAGAAGTGGGCCTCTCAGAGAGTAACCCAAACCTTTTGTGACACAAATGCATTTCTTCCTTGATTGTATTTACATTTCCTATAAATGGGGGCTTGACAGAATAAAGAAATGGAAACCACCACCAAAAGCTTTGTGTTTGAAGCAGGGATGGGAAACAGGATTGATGTTCCTGACGCTTCTTACAAGTGCAGTAGTAAATTTCCCCAGGTTGGCTGTCATTCCTCTGTATCCTTTAACCTTGGAACATGTTAGGTTTTACTCCTCTGTGGCTTACAAGGCATAGCATTTATTAGCTGAATATTATGCACAGTTGTTACCATTAATTACTTTGATAGTAAATCTGGATAATAGTACTCAGTTTTAAAATAAATTAAAAGTTGCAGTTGCTATTTTTTCTGGAGTGTGACTTTTCAAAAGAAAAAAGGCTCGTATGCTTAAAGAAAAGAAACATTGAAGCTGAGAATAATCTATTATTGAAGCAAAACAAAAGCACTAAAATGTTATTTTTGGCCTCAGTTCAATAATTTAGAAAGAACTTTTACAATAAGGCAAAATAATTTATAGTGTACTAACTATATATTATAGATGCTGGTTGCTCATTTCTTATAAAATATTAATAACCTCCTGAGACCAAGGAAAATAAAGCAGGAAATGCATGTGTCAGTACTTGGGTTATATGTCATTGTTGCTTTTCTAAAAATTTCACTTCCTTACCTCTTGTAATTGTTAGGTTAGGACAAGATTTTAACTTTGGCCTTTAAGAACTTTAAATTCTGAACATGTGTCTACATGAGTGCGTATCAGTTTGAGAGCTGTCAGACTTTTCTGAAAAGGAAATTAATAATTCAGGAAAAATAGAAAACTCTCTCATCTATAGACTTTGGTCTAAGAAGTGTAAACCGAGGTATAAGATCAAAAATCTATGGAAACTTAAACAGCTACAGGTTTCCAGCTGATATGGTAACCTGTGACCCCGAAAAGACAAGTCTACTCCTTGTCCAGTAATAGGTGTTGAAAACCCAATGGCAAACGGTGTGTATGGAAAATAAAGACATGACATTTGAATGTGATCTTAGTTGAAGGAAAAAATGCTGCATAAAAGGTTCACCATCCCATAAGACTGTGTATCCTCCTATGTATAAAGTCCACACATTTTCCTGAAATACAACTATAGTTTGCAATAATTATATGTTTCCCAACAATTGTCATATTTCTTTTCCCCTTGTCTCCCTTATTGTGAAACATTTCTATAATATACAAGGTAGTAGGAGAAAATATAAACCAAAACATATCTTATTACTCTGATATAAACACCAATAATATTTTAGAAATTTGCTCTTTGTAATTTCTCATTGGTTATACATATGTTTATGTCACATAATAGTATCTGTTTTAAGAATTTAATTTATTTTTTCTCAGATTTTAAAGAACTTTTTCTTTGAACTTCTTCCCAAACTCTTCCATGATTTATTACAGTCTCTAGTAAGTCTTTCCATCACCTGTCCCAGGGTCCTGACACATGAAATAATTAATAAGGAAAAAAATCAGTGTCTTTTTTTAGTATGTGGGTCACATGCACACACTGCTTCCTTGCTCCTGGACTTCAACCACCATACTTCAAGGTCTTTTTGAATAGCCTGGTAATGATACTGCTGAAACTCTGTCTATTCAACCGGCACACTATCAATAGGTATATACATAGTCTCTATAATCTCTAATGCTTTGTAACTACAAAAGATGTTGCCATAAACCTTCTGCCAAAAACATCCTAAAGTATGCTTTCTTGTAAGTCTATAGGAGAAATACAGCATTTTCAATTGAAGAGCAGACTGTCAATGTGTTTTCCAAAAATATTAAATTTATTTCTGGAAATTATGCATGACATATTGCCTTCCATTTCATCTTGAACATCAATAGCTACATATCATCACTGTTTTTCATTTTTATCAGATAAATGAATGCTACATTACTTTGTTTCCTGTCTACCTCATGAGTACTAGTTTTTACCCATTTTCAGTTATTCAATGAACATTGCCTTGACTCTTTTGTGTCTTTTAAATTTTTTAACCTTTTTCATTAATGTTTTTGATCTTTTCAAAATCAGTTTGTGACTACTGCTTTTTATATTATGGATACTTTACCTTATTCATATTGTTAAACATTTTTACGGTGTCTTAGATGCGTTTGATGTTATTATGTACTATGGGATGTTAAATAATGAGTTTCAGAATAAAATAAAATTCACATGGTGTCTCGATCCACATCCTCCAATGCTTCACAAGGACTTTTGTAAGGTCAGGTTCTTTTCCTGTTGCTCAGCTCCTCCCCTATCTCCAAATGAAAACTTAATCTTGTGTTCAACTCCAGTAAAAGCTCTTTAAAGTGATATGAGAAAACTTGAGAAACATTCTAGTCAGATCATGTTAAATGAACATGGTTCAAAATCAGACATTTTACCTTACTACAAAGGAAATTTAGGTCAAGGCATTGGTCATTAATATCAGATGACAAATGCATGCATTTTCTATTGCTAGTAAAATTCAATCAATTTATTTGCATGGGCATATTTTTTATGATTATTTTTGTTGTTTTGGGGAGAAGACTATGTAAACTATATTAAAACATTTGTTTATCAAATTCTATTCTTCAAAAGAGAAGCTGTCTATTCCCTTTAAAGCATTGATTATACAATGGAAAGGTAAGAACTGATCATTAAGTTATAAGTCATCTATGGCTATAGTGTGTGTGTGCATGTATTTGTGTGTGAATGCACATGTACTTGAATTTTTTCATAGAAGATAATTTGTTTAGTCTTCTGTGGATGAGAAATAAAATACAGCCTGCTAAAATAGGTCATAAATGGATTAAAAAGATAAAAGCAGCTATGATCAGAGGAATGCTGAAATGATAATATACTATTTTTTTCTCCATAGTAAAGTTTTAGTAATTTCCTTCCATCATTAAATAATAAAATGATACACTAAATTTTGGAGGCAACAAATGGTTTTCTCAATCTTTTGCTGCTATGCTTGTTTTGCTGAGTTTGAGGAAGCCAATCTTTGCGAGTGTATTTCTCAAAGAAGCAAGGTGGTAAATCAGAGCACTGGAATTATTACTAGAAAACCAACTCTGCTACTTACAGATTATGGGATCTTGAATGTAGATAGCTGCTTTAGGCTTCTGTTTCTTCAGGCATAGAACAGTTATACTGATGCCACCACTGCTTACTTCTGTGTTATTCAGAAAATAACATGAGGTGGAACATGAGAGTGGCACTTCCTAAATATTGCTAATTTTAAAATTGCTGTGATCATTAATAATAATGTACAATGGAGAAGATTAACACCAAATTTGCAGTAATGGAAAATTATTCTCAAAGCAGAGAAATTAGAAGACACTGTGTGCACGGATTTTAAGGTGCCCCCCAAATTGTCATCTCCTACTATTTATACACCTTCCCGTAATCCTCTCCCTGAATCTAGAGGGGACTATGACTTGCTTCTGACCAGTGGAATATGACAAATGTGATGGGATGTTGCTCCTGTGATTGTGTTAGGTTAAAGAGGACTCCGTCCAGCTAACAAGAGTCTGCATGTTTATTGCCACTTGTGAAAAAGTAAACTACCATTTTCTCAACTGGAAATGAATCAGGTCCAAGCTGTCAAGTGGTTGGTGGAATTTACCTTCAGCCACAGACAAGAGAATTCTGCTAACAACCTGAATGAGCCTGGAACTGTATCCATTTGAAGTAACCACCAGGTTTGGCCAAAAATTTGATTACATCTTTGTAGAGAATTCAGGTGAGCCACACTGTGACTCTCTACTCACAAAAACTGCAGGAGATTAAGTGTGTGGTGTTATTTTAAGTCATAAGGTTTATGGAAATTTGTTATTCAGCATAGAAAACTAATGTAGGGACCATGTTTCTACTGTGAGCTAGAAAATATCCCTTCTTCCCATTTTGCTTCAGCTCTGTCACTCATGATTACTGTGGACACTAGAACACTGATATATTTGTATATTTGATGGTCATACATAAAATATTAATAATTTATATTCTTTTTAAGGAGGTAAATAGATTAATGTTTGGAGAGTATGTTTCATGAGATAGTGCCAGTGCCAGTTAAAGAAAATTCTGAAAAATGCCTAGGAGAGAAAATGAAGCTCCCTGCTTATATTCACAAGATGGAAAACCTAGAAGCTAGGTCAAGCTTGGTATTCTTTTCCCTTTGATTACAGTTTTAATGACTATTGAAAAGTTATTTAACTATTATAGAGATAACTTTTTATTTCCTGACCTAGTTTAGTGGTACAAAGCTACAAGGAGCTTTCAGGATTTAAAATGATTGCATAAATATTCAATTAAATCTAACTAACACACACTTATCAAGCAGCTACTAACATAATAAACCACCACAATACATTCTGAGCTTAGAGGTGGATGTTAAAATATCAGCTTAAATGTCATCACCTCAGTGAAGCCCTGGATGGCTATCCAATATAGTCTAGTTTTTTTTTCTTTCTTTTTTTTTTTTTTTGAAGATAGAGGAAAAGTGAAGCAGAGAGAGAAAAAGACAGAATCAATTTTGTTTAGTTTTTCATGTGGCTTTAGTTGCTCTGAGACTTGATTGTGTATGTGATGCTGTGATTTGAACTCTTGTACTTGTTCATGCCAGGCAAGCCCCGAGCCACTGTGCCAGCCTCTAATTTAGTATTTCTTAAAGACACTGTTCTATGCTTATTTGTATACGTTATTCAGGCACTTTTCAATCATGACATGAATTTGATATTTTTATGTTATTTATTTATTTTTATTAATGTTCTTACAAAGTGAAAGGGATTCGTTATTATGCAATCATATATACACAAGATATAACAATGTACCTTGAACCCAACCTAACCCAGGACTCCCCCACTCCTTTGCCCACTGCCTGTTCTCTTGTCTGTTCTGCATTCCCACCTCCGCCAATTAAATGTATGTATGCATATATAATTATTTGATTTTTCTAGTTTTAAATACCTTCATAAGTATTATATAGTTTATCAGAGGAGTATATTATATAGTATTTATAACCTCCTATTACCCTCCCCATTCTCCCATCTCTTCCCTTCAGCTCCCCTCCTCACTTTATAAGTAGACTTCCCTCAGCTTGTATGTTGCTCTGAATTTGATGAGTCTAATACAAACTTGACAGTCTTTCACCCTACTCTTAGATTTATTCTTGCATTTATTCTAGCTTCCACGTGAGAGAAAAAATTTGACCTCTGAGTCTCTGAGTTTAACTGATTTTACTTAACATAATTTTTTCCATTTCCATCCATTTACCTACAAAGGCCATGACATAGTTCCTTTTGATAGCTGAGTAGAACTCCATTGTATGAATACACCACAGATTTTGAATTCATTCATCCAGGTTGGCATTTAGGTTGATTCCACAGTTTAAGCATTATGAATTGTGCTGCTAGGAACTTTGATGTAGCTGTGTCACAGTACTACACAGCTTTTATTTCTTCTGTGAAAATACCCAGGAGTGGGATAGTTTGGTCATATGCTCATACCCAGTCTAATTTTTTGAGAAGTCTCCATACTGCTTTCAAGAGTGGCTGTACTAGTCTGCAGCCCTACCACCAGTGAACGAGTGTTCCTTTCTCCCCACAACTTCTCCAGCATTTGCTGTTATTTGTGTTCTTTATCTTTGCCAGTCTGACTGGAGTGAGGTGAAATCTTAAAGCAGCTTTGATTTGCATTTCCCTGATTGCTAGGGATATTGAAATTTTCACAAATTTACTGACCTTCTATATTTCTTTAGTTGAAAACTTTCTGTTTAGATCTTTAGCCCATTTGTTGATTTGGTTGAATGAGTTTTTGCTATTAAGTTTTCTGGGTTCTTTGTATATTCTGGATATTAGTTCCCTTTCAGAAGAGTAGCTAGCCATGATTTTCTCCCTTTCGGTAGGCGCTTTCTTCATGATCAGAAGCATTTTAGTTTAATGTCATCCTACTTAGTGATTCTTGGTTTTTCTTGTGCTATGGGAGTCTTGTTAAGGAATTCGGTGTCAGCACCTATATGATGGAGAATTGATCCTATTTTTTCTTCTAACAGTTGTTTGATAGTTGGTTTAATTTCTACATCCATGATATATTTTGATTTGATTTTTGTGCAGGGTGAGAAATAGGGGTTCATTTCATTTTCTCTTTTGCATATGGCTGTCCAGTCTATCTGGCATGTTTTTAATATAGCTGTCCAGTTTATCCAGCACCATTTGTTGAACAGACCATTGTTTATCCAGCACCATTTGCTGAACAAGTCATATTTTTGCCCGCATTGTCAAATATCAGGTGGTTAAAGATTTGTGAATTTGTCTGTGTCTTCTATTCTATTCCATTGGTCTTCATGTATGTTTTGGTACCAATACCCTTCTGTTTTTGTTACTACAGCCCTATAGAACAATTTCATAATTTCAGCTTAGGTATTGTGATATCTTCTGCTTTTTTATTCTTACTATTGGTTTGGCTATTCTGGGTTATTTGTTCTTCTAAATAAATCTGAGAATTGATTTTTCTGTATCTGTGAAGTATGTTATTGGTATCATGATGGGGACTGCATTGACTCTGTACAGAGCTTTTGGCAGAATGGCTATTTTAATTATATTGATTCTTCCTATTCGAGAACATGGGAAGTCTTTCCACCTTCTAAGATTTTCTTTAATTTCTTTCTTCAATGTTCTATAATTTTCATTGTAGAGAATTTTTATTTTCTTTATTAGGTTAATTATCAAATATTTTATTTTTACTGAGGTTATTGTGAATAGGTTGGTTATCCTGATATCTTCTTTGATTGAATCATTGTTGAAGTATAGGAAATAAATTGATTTATGTGTGTTGATCTTGTATCCTGAAACTTTGCTAAATTTCTTTATAAATTCTAGAATTCTACTGGTGGATTTTTTTGTTGTTGTTGTTGTTGTTGTTGTTCCTCTAGGTGTAGATTCATATCATCAGCATATAGAGATAGTTTGACTTCCTCTTTTCCTATTCATATCCTTTTGATTTTTGTTCTCTTGTTTGATTGCTTTGGATAGGTCTTCAAGGACTGTACTGAATAAGAGTGGTGAGAGTAGACAGCCTTGTCTTGTTCCCAATTTGAGTGGGAATGCTTTCAGTTTTTTTCCATTTTATATAATGTTGGCAGTGGGTTTGTCATAAATGGCCCTTACAAAATCAAGGTAAGTTCCTTTGTTCTCTGTCTTCTCCAGAGTTTTGAGCACAAATTGGTGTTGTATTTTATCAAAGGCCTTTTCTGCATTAACTTAGTTGGTCATTTGGATTTTGTCTTTAATTCTGTTTAAGTGAGGAATCATATTAACTGATTTGCTTATGTTGAAACAACCTTACATCCTTGGAATGAAGCCTAGTTGGTAGTGGCATATTTGTGTGTGTGTGTGTGTGTGTGTGTGTGTGTGTGTGTGTTTGACTACAGTTTGCTAAAGTATTATTAATGATTTTTGTGTCTGTGTTCATTAAGGATATTGGTCTGTAGTTTTCTTTTCTTGATATGTCTTTGTTGGGTTTTGGTATCAGGGTTATGGTTGGCTCATAAAAGGTGTTTGGGAGGATTTCATACCTTTCCATGTCATGGGATAACTTAACAAAGAGAGATGTTAGCTCTTCTGTGAAGGTGTAGTAGAACTCAGTTGAGAATCAATCAGGTCCTGCACTTTTCTTTTTTTGATGGCTTTTAATCACTGTTAAAATTTCAGTACTTGGTATTAGTCTGCTTAGGGTTTCTAAATCATCCTGCATCAATTTTGGAAAGTTATATGTGGTTAGGAATTTGTGCATGTCTTGGAGATTAACCAGTTTGGTGCAATATAGTTCTTTTTTGAAATAGGAATTGATAATCCTTTGAATTTCAGAAGGTTCAGTGGTGATGTCTCCATTTTCCTCTCTAGTTTCATGGATTTGCTTCTTTTTCTTTCTTTGGTGAGATTGGTTAGAGTTTTGTCAATTTTGTTTATTTTTTCAAAGAACCAACTCTTTGTTTCATTAATTCTTTGTATATTTTTTATTCTGAATTTCATGAATTTGAGCTCTGACCTTGATTATTTCCTATCTCTTACTAGTTTTGGGATTGGATTGTTCTTTTTGTAAGGACTCAAGGTAAAGCATAAGCTATTTATTTGGGATCTCTCTAGATTTTTGATGTAGGCACTTATTGCTATAAAAAATTTCCTCTTAAGAATGCTTTCACACTGTACAGAGATTTGAATAAGTTGAGTCTTCATATTGATATTTTAAAATTAAGCATTAATTTTTTGCCTAGATCAATGCAATAAGAATGAAATTTCCATGAAAGAAGACAATTTGTACATGAATGAAATGAATGAAGAAATGAGTACCACAAACTTCACTGGAACACAGACTCTGCCCCAAAGTGAAGGACAGGGGGAAGGAAGGTGATTTAAAGGATGGAGGAATTACAGCAAGTAAATTATTAGGAAGGTATTTTCCCATTTTCATATTTTTATGTGTGGAGTATTTGTTAATTCTTGCACATACAAAACCCACATATTTATAAAATTCTAATATTTCCTATTTGTATATAACTTTTATCAACTTTTCCTCTTCTTACTTTCCCAGTGAAACCGGTATCTTTTATTTGTTCATTCTGCAAGTATTTATGGGATTTTGTCTCTGTCCCAGGCACTGCTGTAGGTGTTGGAGATATCCTGTTGAGCATGGAACATGTAGGATAGTTCCTGAAGCCAGCTATTAATTAAGTAACCACACAAATAAGCATAAAATTATAGTGACAGATGCTACGTAAGGAAGTTCAGAGGGGTGCTCAACATTGGAATAGGGAGAGAAATTACTCTTAGGTTGGGATAAGAAGGAAGGCTTTCTTGTGAAAATTAGGCACAGGGACCAAGATCTGAAGGATGAATTGGAGTTAACTGAGTTGATGGCTTGGATTGGGGCAGAGGTGGCTGTTCTGGGCAATGAAAACCGCAGTTAGAGGCAGGGAAGTTGGGAATGGGGCCTGGAAATCTGAAAGTATGGGAAGGGAAGGGTGTGAACTGCAGGAAAAAAATTATCAGCCCTTAATCTTATGCTTTTGTGCTTTCCGTGGCACAATTAAACCATTTTTAACTCTGATGTTAGAAAGAGATTCGTCAATGTTTTGTTCTAAAAGCTATATTGGATTTTAAAAATTAGGTAATTACTCCTCTGAAATGGAAATTAAATCTGGGACAAGTACTAAACTAACTTTTTTTTTTCCTTCTGATTCTGGCATACTATTTCTTCCAGTATCGCTTATTAACACCACTTTTTTGTTACTAATTACAATGTGATCATTGATATTGATGTGTGCATAGACACACACATATATAATCATTTATATGTGGTGTGTTTTAAGAGTTTGTGTGGAATTCCATGAACCATTCAGTAAATCAGTGGACTTGTTTATTTTAACTTTAGACTGAATGTTGATATTTCATTAGTCAAATTTGCTTATTCTTTCTCAAAATTGCCTTGACTGAGAAAATCTTCACAAATACATATAAGAATAAATTGTTATTTGTAGCTTTGTTGTTTAGAGAACCCCTCAGCATTATCTCTGGGCCTGGTGTCTGGAGAGAGAATCCCTCGTTAGAAAAACAGTCTTTCACAAAGAGCTATAATTAAGTGAAACACAGTTCATGCTGTAAAGAGAAAACTTATATTCTTTTTAAAAAATTTTTTTTAAATTTAGTAATTTTTAGCAAAATAGCTTATATATCAATTTGTAAAAAAATTATTACCCAGAAGTATTCATTTTAGAAGTCACATATCTGATTACAATTAAAATAATAATATTAAACATTTTGGGTCTTCATTTTTCTATATGGATAATAAATCCATTTCCCATGCTATATGGATAATCTGTGTGTGTGTGTGCGTGTGTGTGTGTGTGTGTGTGTATGTGTGACTTTTTTATGGGGTCAGTTTTTGAGTTTGTGGAGCAATGACGTATCTATGACATTTATGGACATTGTCTCAGTAATGAAGGATTCCAACCGTGGACAGTCAGTGTTGCAAGTCTTAAATTTTATTTGTTCTTTAAATTTGATTGAGTTGATCATTTTTATACTTATTACTTCTAATATATTTGAATTTGTTGCTATTATCTTAATTTTACTGGATTATTTGGAATACTTTTAATTAAAATTTCCTTCTCATCTTCTAGTTTGGATGTAATGCTTCTTAATTTTGCCAGGGTTGTGTGCATGTGTTGAATGTGTGTAATTAGACTCCATATTTTAACTTTACATTGATCTATTAAATCTAAAGCCAAGTAATGTTATATTACATTTCCAAGTAATATAAAATGTAATAAAATTCTAGCTATTTCCAATTTACTAGATATCATCATACCATCTATGCCATAAACATATCACCTCTAAAAGTTGCCTACTACTTTCTTTTATTGTATTTTACTTTATTTGTTTTTTATGATAGGGCTACTTAATTTAAGATCTCTCCAGTTGGCAAATTTTTAAGTTTATGATGATATAATATTTTTAAGTAAAGGATCTCTGTAGCACAGTGGAATTGTAAAACTATTCCTCTTGCATAACTGAAACTTTATAACTTGAACTTAGGCCTCTTTGTTTTCTGCTCTTCCTAGTTCCTTACAACCACCAATCCATAGTTTGTTTCTGAGATGCTATTTAATAGTTTTCATATAATTGGTCTTGTATAGTATTTGTCTCTGTCTAGCTTATTTAAATTAGCATAATGCCCTTTGAGTTTATCCCTCTTGTTGGAAATGATAGCATTTCCATCTTTTTTTGTGATGCTGAATAATATTCAAATAATATTCATTTGTATGAATATATCATATTTTCTTGATGCATTTATCCACTGGTGGACATTTAGATTGCTTCCAAGTCTTGGCTACTGTCTAAAATACTACAATGAACATGGGATTTCAGATACATCTTTGAGATAATGATTTCAGTTCCACTGGATATGTACTCAGGAGAGTATCGCTGGATCATATAGCAGTTCTATTTTTAATTTTATGAGTAGAAGGAATTACCCTTCTCTCGCTGAGTTTCAGGATATGGTCAAAAATTTCCCTCTTCAGGATAACTTGGCTTCCTCTTATTAATATTATTTCAGGCATGCACTCTCCTGTAGATAGCAGATAGTTTGCTATCTGAGGAATGTAACAAAGGCTGTCCACTTAGGCAGGTTAATTGCTTCTTATAAAAGAAAGCTTGTGGGGGTCAGTACAGTGGGCCCATTTTATAGAATTATTTTCTTAACCTGTATTGCCACAATTCACATCTGTTTATTACCAACTGTAACAATGTGCATTCTTGTCTTCCTCTAGGTCTTAGAGGAAAAACTTTCTTTTTTTGACATTGAACATGAAATTAGTTGTGGCTTTCCCCACATAGCTTTTATAATGTTGAGGTAAGTTTTGTATATATTTACTGAGAGGTTTATTGTTTTAGTCAGCTTTTTCATTGCTGCAACTAAATGACTTGATAAGAACAATTTTAGGAGGAAAAGTTTGTTTAGGGCTCACAGTTGCAGTAGGCACCATCTAGACCGGAAGTCTAGTGGCAGACAGACCTCCTCGCTCTGATGTTCTATTTCACCGCATTAACAATTGCAAGTGGAGGATTTTCTCAGCATAGAATTCATAAGGAAATAGGCCATCATCAGTAGCTCATTGTCCAGTGATAAAGCCACCCAAAACTTCAACTGCTTGTCATTAAAAAAGAAAGCCAAGGGGCTGGAGTGGTGGCCGAGCAGTTGGAGTGCTTGCCTGGCCTCTGCAAGGACTTGGGTTCAAACCCCAGTACCACATACACAACCAAGTGTTGGAGAAAAAAGGCATAATAAAAAAATAAATAAAATTGATTTTTCACTTTCTCTCACTTAAAAAAAAAAGATAATCTAGAAAGGGCATTTTTGCTGGTGGAATTGGGGTGGAAGAGTGGGGACCCCGAGCCATTTTTATTAGATTATGAGAAAGCTATTTTGTATTGTAAGATGGTGAACTGAGTCAGATTGTTGCATTTCATTGTGTCCTGGAAGAAATTCTTGGATTCTAGCCTGCTCTCATTGTCAAAACTGGGGCGACTAATGATCTGATTGAGGTTGCCCTTTACGGGGGCTCCATTTTCAAATAGCTTAAATGTTTCTCCCCCTGACCCCCATTACTTTAATCATTATTATTGGCATTGAAGTTTTGTACTAGACTAGATTCTTAGAATACAGTTCAACATATTCTTTGACTGTGTTTTTCTGTGTTGTGTATCACGTAGCTTTACTTCCTTGAAACTCCTTTTACTGTCCTTTGACGCTCCTTATGAAAATATTTTTCTTCCTTGGCCATGCCATAAATCTAAATTTATTACTCCCTCTGCTATTGTTTAATGTTTAACACTAATAAAAATGCTACTTAGCATTTACACAAGGTTCATATTTTTAAAGTGCTTTACAAGGACTATTACTCAGGTCTTTTTAATGAGGGTATTTTCAGAGGCAATTTGTATGAATATTCAGGAGATGTTATGAATGTGAAGCTAAAGCCCTGGTCCTGTAATGATTTGAAATTTGGGTATGTAACACACAGAGTTAGGGAAGTGCTGATCTAGCAGCCATAAACAAAAACAAAGCATTTAAACTGTACTGAGGTAAGTACAAAATATATCCATAGCTCTATATATGTATTTATATATTATTTAAATAGATTGTGTTTGTAGAGGATAATATCTATGAAAGAGGGTTTTAAACCACTTGAGTATCTTCTTGTTAATATAATATTTATTAAACTGAGTTTTTCAAATTGAGAGCAAGCTTCTGTTTGATTTAAATTCAGAATTTGTTACTTAAAGTTTCACATTATGTTTAGTTCATTATGGGTGTGATATTAAATTGCATTGGTAGAGAAAATTTTATATTGTCCTATTCAGGTATTCATAGCAGTAAGGTAGAATTCATTGCCTTACACAATGCACTCAAATTCTCATCAATACATGAAAAAAATATATTTAAGCTATTAATAATACTATCTTCATTTTGTCAGCATGTGTAAATTCAACAATAGTTCTTTGGAATTAGTAACACCATGCATCACTCAGAAGCTACGCATATGAGAAAATTTATACATAAGAGAAAATTTATTTATAGAGAATACCTATAAAGTAAAATTATGTCTTTTGCATTATTATCTATGCTTCAGATTGAAATGTACTGAGAGTAGGGACGGTGCTTCATCAGTCTTTGATTCTCTAGTGATTAAAAAGCCATTGGTATATACTACATGCTCAATAAATGTCGGTGGGCTGCTGGTTACTGATCAGGTATGGTGGAATATTATTTCAAACAATCCAAATAGCTTGTGAGGGAGAATCCTGCAGGAGTCGGTGATGATTTCATGGATTTATCAATTGTGTACATTGGGAACCATGCAGAAACTTCCTGTTCCACTCAAAATTAGATTTAAACTGCACATCATACTCTGGATGACCTTTATCTCATTCTATCTATTGCGACTCCTGTTTTCTTTGTCCCTGGAGCTCTAATAATTCAAACTTTTGTTCTGTTCTTTGCCTTATCATCTCCTTCCCTCCACAAACAATTTTTTTTGCCCACAGACTGTCTAATAGTGTTACTTCTTGTCACCTAGATGCCATCTTAGAAATCACTTCTTAAGGGGTGGAGTGGTGGCTCCACGGTTAGAGTGCTTGCCTGGCATGCATGAGGACCCGGGTTCAAATCCCGGTACCACATATACAACTAAGTTTAGAAAAACAAAAACCAGATGAAAGAAATTATTAAAGAATGATTCTCTTTTTATCTCTCTTCCTCTCTCTCTCTCTTTTTTTAAACAACAACAACAAGAAGTCACCTTTTAAGGGAAAATTTCCTGATTATTCAAATCCCAAAGGTCTTATTTTATTACTCTATTATTTTAGTGCATGAGATTTAATTTTGTGTCCATTTGGCTGGATCTTGTGATATATAATATTTAGTTAAAAATTATTCTGGGTATTTATATGAGGGTGTTTTGGGATTAGCATTTAAATTGGTGGACTTTGAGTAAAGGGTATTGACCTTCACTGTGTGGGCCAGCCTCAGCCAATCCTCTAAAGGCCTTACTGGAACTTGCTGAATACTCTCTCCACCTCCACCTCAGCTAGAGGAATCTCCAGCAGATGGCTATTTTGGATTTCAATTTGGAAACTGAGTCTTCCTTTTGCTCTGACCTAATGGCCTTTTAACTGGAACTGTAACATGAGCTCTTCTTGGGTGCTCCAACTTGACAGGCTTTGGACTGAAACTGGAGCATGGACTTTTTCTTGTCTCCAACCTGTCAGCCAACCCTGCAGATTTTGGATTTGCTAGTCTCCACAATATATGAGTGAATTCCTTTTGATATATTTCATCTATCTATTGTATTGGTTTTGTTTCTCTGGGGAACCTTAACTAATGTATACTGCTTATTAACATTCCTGCACTTTTAAATTAAAATATTTTGATTGACATATAATATGTGTACATATTTATGAAGTACATTGTGATGTTTAGATTCATGTATACACTGGTAGTGATCAACCTAGGGTAATAGCATATCCATCACCTTCAACTTGTATCATTTCCTTATGGTATGGACATTAAAAAAACCCTTATATCACTTTTGAGATGGATAGTTCATTGATGTTAACTGTGTTCACCCTGCTAGGCTTGGGACACCAGAACTTATTTCTATTAAATAATAACATTGTACCTTTTGACCAACCTTTTCCCGCTCATCCTCTCACCTACTTTTCCTGCTCTCTGTTGGCCACAAGTTTACTCTTAACTTCTATGAGATCAACATTTTTTGGTTCTATTAAAAAAGAGACCAGGGGCTGGCGCGGTGGCTCATGCAGTTTCGGCGCTTGCCTGGCAAGCACGAGGACCCGGGTTCAAACCACAGTACCACGTACACAACTAAGTTTTGGAGCAACTAAGGCCATGTGAAAAACTAAATAAAGTTGCTTCTCTCTTTCTCTGTCTCTCTCACTGTCCCTCTCTCTTAAAAAAAAAAAAAAGAGATCATACAGTGTTTATAAATCTATATGTTCCATTAAAGCAGAGGGCTTAATAGTCCTGCTCTTGGTAATATGCCTAGGGGATAGCATGAGACTTTCCTTAAGAGGTATAGTAAAATTACATGTAGTAATAAATATTGTTTAGAGTTTTAATTGATAATTTGGTTCACAGATTCCAATTATAAGGATATTTAAAGAACAAATAGAGTCTCCCTTATTAGTATGTGTTTCTATGTGTTATAAAATCAATTATAAATAACACAAACATGTGATATGTAGAGCCCCATTATTATGAATAACATATGTACCTAATCCAATTACAAATACGTATACCATTTTCATTTTCTTGTACAACTACCCTAGCATCCCATACAATACTACTGCATGACTGATAGTGTACACTTGATGTGGATTAGTAGATTATAATATATATAACATATATAATATTAGAGATATTTAATGATATGAAAATAAAATCATTAGGCATTATTACTCTCATTTTGTCTCTGCTTATGTTAGCTTCCTCATATATAAAATAAGGACAATAATAGTTACTATTTCTCAGGGTCATTATAAAAATTAAATGAGTGAGAACATTGCTTGCAGATTGTTTTAGCTATTACAGTTGTTACTATCCTTGTCATTATTCCTCAAACCATTTGCCCAATTATTGTATAGATCAATTAAAGATTTCATTAATTGTGCTAATGGAATAAAACTAGAACATGGAAATTATCTTTTGTTCTTATTTTTACAGAAATTGTGATTTCAGGATAACATACAGGATTTTTTTTAATATTTTGGCTTTTTTATATTCATATGAGCTATGCTAAATAATTGCTTCCACTTCTTTCTTTTTCACACTTTTCAAATATTTGTAAATTTTTTTTACTGCCAAGTTATAAAATTTAGCTCCTCTACTTTTTAAACTGAAGACATTGTTTTGACTTCACTAATGATTTAAATTTTTGTATTCTGGATGCTCTCCAAAACTCTTAAATTATTCAGAAAAGACTGCTATAACTTAGAGATTGCTAAAATTTGATTTGTGGAAAATTTTAGCATATTTAAAACTTAAATCGTAGAAATTTGAAGTATATAGTCTCATCAAAAGTGATTCCAGTGTAATATTTTGGGATATCCAGTAAAAAAAAAAAAATTGTTTGTTAAGTTCTGTCTTAAACTACACGCTTTGGTCACACTGGATTTTGGGTCTTGAGCTGCTCTGTAGGGACATATTGTCAAAGGCATACATACAGGCATGTATCTACACTATAGACACACAAAAACAGATGCATAAATTATTCCTGTGATTGGATTGCAAATGTTTCTGATAAGGAATTTCTTTTTATTCTTAGAAGTGATGATTCTCTAGTTTGCAAATATGACTTTTGAGGGGTCAGTTCATGTACTAAACAAAAATTCATTTTTACAGCTAACCTTCACCTTAAAATGAGTTGTTACAAAGTCTTTAGAGAAAATGAAAGAAAGACCTCTGTGTGCATCATCAGTTTTTGCCTCTATTATCTGTATTTGGATGCCATTTGCCTGGAAGCTCAACACTTAAAGAAGTTTTCTGGGGATTCATAAAATGCAATAAAGATGCTAGAAGTAATAAAGTATTCAGGGAAGAACTGTGTGGATCCTTCTCTTGACCCCAATAAGAAAAATTTCCATGGAGTATTTTCTAACTGGGTCTTTACCATTGACACAAAATCTGCCTAATGGCTTCCTTCTGGTCCACATATGCATGCAGGAATGTTCTTGCCAGAGTGAATATCTAATGTGGCAATCAACCTTGCTTTTTTTTTTCTTTTTACAGTGACAGTACATCATCTTTTATGTATTAGGAAGGTCTATTAGTATTTTTCACATTTTTTTGGTGCTACATATTGATGTCTATGTGCTTCCAAGTCTTTCTGGGAAAAACATAGAAGTTGTAATATCACATCCCAAAATAAGGCATTAAAAACATTCTGAAGCAATGGCCAAACACAATTTTAAAACATTAAATAAAGTAAAGATTCTGTGACACAGAATTCAAGTCATAATATATGCTGGCCAGGTGTATTAGAAATTAACTATTCATTTTTTTTTATTTTTTTTTTATTTTTGAACAACCTTACAAGATTTTAACAAAATAATATAAAATGTGTATATAATGTGTAAATATTCTGGATATTGCATTATCCCCAGGAGTGCCCCCCACAATTACCCTCCCTTATCCCTCCCTTCCCTTTCCCTTTATAACTCTAAAAAAAGGTATTAGATTGTAAAGCATTACATCTTATCTGGATTTAACTCCTGTTACTAGACCAACTTTCTCATTGTCCAGGGTCTAGTCCCCACCTCCACAGATAGTGGAGACAATCGACCCTTAGATCTCTGGGTTAAGCTGATTTTACTCATCATGATCT